>CAJNYU010004579.1:0-79849 GCA_905331475.1 Rotaria socialis | reverse complement strand
CACTGATATTTCACGAAAGATTCTAGACTTCCTTTTTTTTTGGAACTTGAATATCTCGTGAAGAGAACATTTGTTTGAGCCGAAATTTTCAGAGCATCCTACTCATAAATAGACCTGCCTATGGACGAAATCTCAGGTTGAAATATCATCATTCAATTTTTTGGTATATACCGTGGTAAAGACTAAAATCCCAGTAAAATGCCTATAATTCGGAACAGAAGACCCATGGGTATTTGTCATTTTGGAGTTTTTCATACCTCAATAGGGTCTATCAAATCCATGAAGTCCGATCCGAAAAGCGATTTATCAGTTGGGTATGCTCCCTCGTGAGTTCAAACTTGAATTATTCGACTACGCTTTGTATTGAATCGAAAAGCAAAGCGAAATCTACCAAACTATGTGTGCTTCAAATTAAACATGGTGCATTGTCTAGCTAAAATAAAAGCATGTTTTTCATGTTGTTCTTAGACATCGACTAGTTCAAATATTCTAAAAAACACATTACATAGTTTTAAAACAAAACGAAAATGTTCAGATCTCTATCTAAAAACAAAACATCAAGTATTCATAGGAGGAAATCTAATGTTTTGCTTGAGAATTTCTTGAAAATGCAATATCTTGACAGTAATCAACTACTAGACTAAAATATTTTCGGGATAACAGTTTATAATCAAGATCAACAAGATGTACATCGACTTAATGCAAAAATGATTAATGTCATTGATCATCATCAATGGTCGATTAAAATAACGACTAGAAAAAATTGTTTTTATTCATATTCAAAATCAATGATTCATGGTTAGAATTGGAATAGATTTTTCGAATAAACTCTGTTACATAAATGATTGTTTCTATTTAACTTACAAGCATTGTTTTTTATACTGTTAAATTATTATTGGTAAAGAATTATTTTTAATTTTATGAAAGAAAAAGAAAATATTTTCTGCAGGTTTTATCTACTACTTGACTTTTTCTATTTGTCTAGCATGAATACAAATTTCAAATACTTTACTTGAAGTTCATTTGGTTGAATCAAGGCAAGTTGAAGATTTGGTGAAATTTGTTTTTTTGAGATAGTTGAAGAAATTGTTTTAAAATCTGGTGGCAACGATGATTTTTCTCCGGTTTTTCCTTTAAATACTTGTGCAATTATTTCAGAAGATGGTGATGTATTCCTGTGTTTGTGTTTAACATGACGATTTAATAATTGTTCAGCTGTAACAACAGTTGTTCGATGCGATAAATTATTAAATGATTGACTTTTTCTTAGGCCAAGTTTTTGTTTTTCCATATTTGAATTAGGGCGAACTGTTTTTTTTGTATGACTTTTATGATTCAAAGATGATTCGTATACCGTTTCTTGTTGATCATTTTGTTTCTTAGGATATGCAGTTGTTAATTGGGAATGCTTTTGAAAATTTGGTTTTTCTTCACTAGAAATATGAGGAACATTCTTACCAGTAATGTATCTTTGTTGATCCGATATTGTAGCCGTTCGGATACGCTTTGAATCGTAGTTTTGATCATTTAATGATGGTGCATGTTTTTGTTGATGTTTTTCTGTTGATGTTTTCGAACCCATTGGTAATTTTTTCTTTCATTAAATGATTTGACATCGAAAAAAAGAAGAAAAAAGGAAGAAAATAAATATATTTGTCATCATTCGAAAGTCAAGCAAGTGTGACCATGTGATACTTTTCATTATTCATGACGTCTATGTTTTTCACCGGTCTCATTTAAATAAAATTAATGATGAGATTCACCCATCAATATATATCACATGCATGTCACTGGTTGTTTTTTCTTTCTTAATTATCATCAGAGAATATAATTGACTCTGTAGTTGGTCAACATTCTCCTATTTAATAAGTAATTAACTCAAACAGAACTAGAACCGATCCCATTCTGATGAATTTTTCAATGCACTGAAACTAATATATTTTGCTTGTTTTTATTAATTTTCTGAGCTTTAAAAGCAACGAAAGATTTGAGTTAAGAAAGTCTTCAATTTGAAAATATGAAGTCATGATTTAAATAGTAGCTTGAAATGTTGAGCTTACAGTAAACATCTATTACAATCGAATACATGTCATCGTCGTTTTATTTCACTATCTATTTCAGATTTATTAGTCATTGGAAATTGTTTATGGTTAGTATCCCGTTCATCTTTAATCGAGATTAAATGCGCTACTTTCAATTGATACTCAAGATATCGTCATCGACCAGTTCGCTGATTATGTTTAGTTTATAATTTTCTACTTCCTGTCGTTCTGTTTAGAGATTTGCAGATGTGCATGAAAGTGCATATTATGAACAAACGTTTTTCTTATCTCCTTTATTACATGTATGTCGTCTTCGTTTTAGGAGATACATATATGAAATTTTAGATGATCACCCTGTTTGTCCACATGTTAAAGATTTTTTGCCTAATCAAATCAATCTTTCTATCACATTTACTGGAACATTTTTTACAGCTGCAACACCTCAACTATTTGCTGAGCAATCCATGGCCACCTACTACACTTCCACTAAAATGTGTTACTAATAGGTAAGTGTCTTTTATAAAATCATACTGTGAAAATGATAGAACCTTTGTGGCATTATTTTATTTCGCAAGCACGACCCAATCAGACAAGCGTTGAGAAAAACGGTATTTTTTCGCATAGAAAGCGCATACTCTAACGTTTCATGCAATTTGAGTTTGTTTCGGAAAATAAACGAAACTTGTGAATGACAACATTGAGAAAATCATTTGATATAAAACAAAAAAAGCGTTTCAACGGATCAAAATATGCGCTTTTTACGCGTAAAAACTCCTGGTTCTCAATGCTTGTCTGACTCGGGATTGATCAGAAACATGATAAAACATTGATGTAGATTCTTTTTTTTAATTAATCTTTTTTACGCAACGCATTAAATGACACAAAAGAGAACACCACAAAATGTGATAGGCAGTTTTTGTTTTTTTGTTGCTCATTAAACGACTGCTTTTGCACTTTTAGAAACAAAGTAGCAGTATTGCCTTCATCTCAATTTCGTGTAGAAAGCTCGGGAAACCTTTGTTTTTTTTATGTATTGATAGTATAAAGTATGTTCCATTTTATATCATTGTAAAAGATAAGATTCTCGCTAAAATATGTAATACATATATTGAATTGTATCTCACATGAGTAGAAAAAATACGGATGTACATGAACGAACATAATGAAACTATTTGATTTTTTTTTCAATTAGGAAAAAAGATCTTTTTTCCGAAGAAAATTTGCATTAAAATATGAAAATATGAACCCCTCTAATAAAACAAATATTATCAGTTAATTATATATTGAGTCAATTTTCATTTTATAGAATTTTCGATGAAATCTATTTTTTTCTCTGGATGATATACTGGTAATGTTGAATTTTATTATAGATTTAACAATAAAAATGAAAAAAAAGTAATTGCTCAATGAGAGAAAATCTCATAGAGAATAACAACCAGAATATATTCTGCTTTTTTTTTGGTGAAAAACAACGCGTATTCACAATTCAATATTGACCGATTTCAATGAATTCATAATCCATTTTGGAATATCTTTATCTTGATAATAAATTGAAACAAATTCTTTTATAAAATCTGGAAAACGTTGTTCAATAATAGCTTGACGAATTCGAGACATTAGTCTCATCTAAATTTTGACAAATATTAAATAATCAAAATTATGCTTTTAAATAGATTAAACCTGATATGAAACATTATGAATTGTAAGTAAATGACATGCAGTAGTTTCTTTATTAACAATTGTATTAAGATATGATCTTGTATAACCAGATTTACACACAGGACAAATACATTGATCATCAATTAAACGGTGATCTTTTTCATATATTTGTTTATTTAAGTTTAATTGTCCACTGTCAACCAATGCACAACCAAAACGCTTTTTCAAAAGTTAATAAATTGAAAATAAATAACTGATGAAATAAAACTTACAGCGGTCCTTGTTGGAAAAACACAGTCAAACATATCACAGCCAAGAGCTGAACAAACAACCAGATCAATGGCAAAACTATTAAAGAAAAAAGAAATCGAAATGTTAAATAAACAAATCAATAAATAAACAAACCCAACACCCATTAAATATCTTGGTTTATCTTTCGGCAAATGGTCGGTTGAAAGAGTGACCATACGCCAAAAATGATCTTTATCTTCTCCACCACTTAATCCACCTATTGCATAACCGGGACAATTACGTTTCACTATTTCTATTAGGAAAAAAGATTAATCATATGAAAATAATTTTGATTTTTTGAAAATTAAACCCCGATAGGAAGTACCTTTAACACTTTGTTCTCGTAGCTTTTCATCGAGACCACCTTGGACAATTGGAAAAAGACTTTGTTCGTCCGGACGAGAATGTGCTGATATACATCGATCAAGCCATCTTAGTGATCTTGGATATTTTTATAGTTAACTTTAAAGAAAATGAAAAAACAAATGAACATCAGACCTCCACATAGCTTCTTCAACTCTTGGGCCACTTATTGTGCTTGATACTACATCATCTAATTGCATCATAATATCAGCTCCTATTGAAATAGAAGGAAAAATGTTTGTTCGATTGACACATACGGTTTTTACTGTGAATACCGAAATAAAAACAAAACTAGGAAAGGCTTTCAATCTGCTTATGAATTTAAAAATAATTAAAATTTCATGTTTTTGAAGAAACAAATACTTTTTTCATGTAAATTCAAATCATTAATTATTTTAATCGATTTTATCCTAAATTTCAGTTACATCCATGGTTGTATTTCAATTGTCAAACATGAACATTAGCTGATTAAATAGAGAACAAACGAGATCTTACCAATGATATTTTGAATTTCGATTGATTTTTCAGGTGTCAATAACATTTCAGTTTGATCGTGTGGTGATTGAAATTTAACACCTTCTTCAGTTACTTCCGACAATTTAACAAGAGATACCATTTGAAAACCACCAGAATCCTACATTTTGGTCTTGCACATTAAAAACGAAGAAAGCAAAGAAAACTTACTGTTAAAAGTCCTCCATCCCAATGCATGAACGAATGAAGACCACCCATTTCTTTTAATAAGTCAGGACCCTTATAATTAAAGAAAAATCAAATTGACACATGAAGGGAAAAAAACATCTTTTTATACGTTACTGGTCTGTGTCCTAAATGATATGTATTACCAAGAATAATACGACAATTAAGTTGATGTAACTGTTCAGGTGTCAATCCTTTTAATGTTCCTTGTGTCCCAACTGGCATAAAAACAGGTGTTTCAATTGGACCTCGAGATGTATGATTTCGACCAAATTTTAAACAACCTACACGAGCTTTTGTTGTATTACACATATGAGTGACTTGAAAATTCAGTGCTTTCGACGTCATCTTCGATATTGGGTAATTTTTTGACAAAATATTTAACATACAGTTTCGAGAAATTCTTTTAATAAATTAATTCTCTAATATATATACATATAATCATATCACTGACAGCAATGACTAGAATATGCCACTAATAAGAATATAATCAATAGAGGACGCAATCAATCAGTTTTAGATTAAAGATTCAAAAACTTGTTTGTGCTTCACATTTTATCTTTTCATAGAAAATAGTTTATTCTATTTTTATCGTAGCAAACTCTACAGTCAATCTGAAATGTTGATGTTTTTATTTAATACCAAATTAATTTTTCATTTTAATAAACCAATTTTCGAAAATACTAAAGTATAGTTGGTTAAATTTCCTTTTTTTATACGATTTCATCGTACAAAATGAAAAAGTTCGCATTCTTGAATTTGTTTATTTGTCTAATTTACTTTTCAAGTGTAATGAATCGTTAGATCAAATAGACAACAGTATTACCTCGCGTCAGTTGTTCCGACCGCTGGAAACAACTATAAAACGGGGTGAGACTGTGAATTTAAGGTGAGAAAACTAACACTAGTATTTGAGAGAGCATTCAGGAGTGTAACTCAGCTTTCAAAGCAGGATGGGGGAGTCTTGCTCCGATAGCCCACCTGAGAACATTTTTAGGCTGGCGTGGCATCATCAATGGTTTTCAAGAATGTTGAAGGCTAACTTGGCCCTCGTCTTTCACTCTGGTCATCATTCATATCGATAAGGTTGGTTCCTATTCAGGTTAACATTAAAATGTTTTATTAACTTTGGTCACAATCGTCGAGACGAAACTTCGCTTTTAAGTAGCCATGTCCTTTTCTTCATTCTATGCTATTCTTCCATATTTTGAATGGATATAAATCTATATGAACGATCTTGATCCGTTAATAGTCTGAATCTCATACTATGAGTAACCCTTTTGATAGATGTACCAGAAGTAAGAATAACAACAATCAGTTGTCTATCTAGGAAAAACGTTTTTCTGATTTCGGTTATCTGATTCATGAAATTGTCTGAAATCTCCTTAGTTCTAAAATGGCATAAAACGTCTGTATGAATGATCTTCAATTCATATTAGCTCTAAAATCAATACAAATGAACGTAAACTCAGAAGCCATGTATCCCTTGATCTAATATTGGTAGAATTAAACTTGGAAATATTTTTTCAAACGTTAAGTTTAAAATTTTATGTGTATTTTGCTATTTTCAATAGTTATTAAAATTATTTTTTCGAAATCAATAGGTTCAATAGAACAAAATTGAAGAGTTCCTACAAGACATACGAGATTAATGTCACAACTCCTCGTAAATATAAGAATGCGTACACTTCTGTAGAATTTGATGTGTTCGACAGCCTATAGAAGTTATTAAAAGATTCTGATTTTTAGGAATAGAATCAATCAACGACTGTTATCGTAATTTTAAATATAGTATATTGGTTGATAATAAATATATTCATCAAAGTTAACTTTCAAAAGAGAATTGATGACCCAGGAGGAAAAAAACGGCATGTCTACAGTTGTCAAGCGTTAAATACGGTTCGTAAACTAGGTCCATGATTTACAACCGTATTTCAATGGAAATACGATGGAAGTACCGGGAAAATGCGCCGAAAATATTTTTCTAAATCATAAGCTTGGATTCCGATGGAACAAGGTATCAACACAGTCGTTTACGGTGAAGTTATAGTAATTTACATAGGTGTGTAACGTTCCTCCTGGGTAGCTATCTATCCCATTTTGGTGAGAAAAAAACAGAATTTTGATCTGAGATCGGAACCATCTAGAAAATTCCAACACGCCAGAGAAATATTAGGAGTTATTTCATATTGTCATTGATAGATATTTTAGCTTCATTGTGTATGGATCTGTATGCGTATAAGATATTTGAACAAAAAAACCTATGCATAAAACATACTCATTTTCAATGTCGTATACTATACCCTTGTTCTTCTACTGCCGCTATCGAGTAAATGTAAACATTAGAGATGGGATCGGTTGGCATTTTTTCCTAATCGGGCCGAACCACACCGAAAAAATATTTAACCGAATCGAACTTAACCGGGTGCATATGTCAAACATTTAAAATTGAATTGAACTTAGAGAAGCGACATTTATCTTATGTAGATTAAGGCAAAACCCGCTCTCCTTCTTTCCCCTTCCAAAACCTACTCTCTCAAAGGATGCTTATCAAAATTGCAATAATCAGAAAAAGTAAGTTTGTAAAACAGTGAAGATAGCTGGATGAATATGATGAATTTTTTCTAGCGATAGAAAATATGACCTCTAAAACGAGCTGACGGATTACGGCAAAAATGAATGTTGTATTACATCGTTTTATATCCACGTCAGGCTGTATATGACCCCATTTCAGATAGTTGGAATGATCGGCATGGAATGGTGATATAATTACTGTGTTTCTATTATATTTCTTATGATTTCATTTCAACATTCGTTTGTTTTTGGAGGTCTCGAAGCAGATTGAATTTTCAAATGCCCTAAAAAATGGTATATGCTGATGCTGACCTGTCAGTTTTCAACCTGAAGACTATGATCTGTATAGCACTTGTGAATATGTGCTTGTAATTATTTCAGCCTTTATTTTTATTGATTTGTTTTCATTGCTATAGGATGATAAAAGACCCAATTCAACTTTGAGTATAAAATGAGAGTCGTGAACGAAAATTTGTGGTAGATACCATTGTTGCTGTTATATACAATCAAAAATAGTTGCTTCAGTAGGAGATCATTAATTAAACAAACAATAGAGATGATTTTTTTTATATGTATAAGAATCCAAGTCGAACAATCAAGTAAACCACTAACAGATGATTCAAAACCATATGGATCTACAATTATGAATACTGTATTAATATCTGATGTTTGTCTTTGATTATTATCAGTGTTTTCAGTATTGTGTTCTCTCTATCCGATGAACGTCTAAATAATATTTTAAATCGAGTTGAACAAATAGAATATACGCATAAATTAAGAAGTTAAACGTGATTGAGAACAACACACAATTTCATGCGATATTTTTATTACTAGATGATGATCGTACTACTATTTTTAAAGTACAAGATTAAACACTCAGCAAAGTATTTCAAAAATTTTAATTTTTCAGTTTTTTCTTATTCTCTTAGATCATTATATTAAATTCTAAAATGCATATGCATTTGTATAGCTTATTGACCTTTCCTAAATTCTTTCTATACATATGGTGATGTGAAACTAATACTAATGACTGATTCAGGCGTTACAATATCACGCAACATATTGCTTATTCAATCAACTTGTATGTATTAAACCAACTGCGTTTCAGATGTGAGTATTTCGTTGGAGAGTTAGATTATACTTCTCAATCGTTAAAAATTTTCATCCAACACATCTATACTTTCAAAATTAGGAAAATAATCTTCTGCGTACAGTATTTGCCTACTTCATGTACGACAAAAATCAATCGTCTTCTCTGGTCTTTCCGATGTAGGAGACACTACATGATCTACTTTAAGCGACGTTTGTTGATGTACATATGAACGTCGAATTCTCTCTATGATATCACAAGTAATAAAACTACTCGCTCGTTCTGCTGAAACCAGAATGAGAGACTCGGTGATTAAATCTGATTGAAAAGAAGATTTTGTATTTTACTGAATTGAATCTAATGGATCCCTTCACACCAATATCGAGTGGTGAGATCTGACAAACGAGAATCTGAATGAAATTATGAGTTTTGGGGATCTGGTTGCCCAATTCCTGTCGCTGTTGAGATCTACAATGCTTTCCCAATAGCACGAGTTGATATTCAATAAATACATCCAGTATACCGATTTTATCAGTTCCGCAACAGTTTTCTATAGTTTTGAAACAGTCCATCCTAACTCTCATAGCATGAAAACTTTCAACAAAATTTTACTATTGTTTTAGGGATGTTAGTGAGTATAGAGTCGGATGCACTCACTAGCAATTTTTTGAGTTGTCAAGTATTCATGGTAACCGGTATCTTGAGACTAACATTTTGCTACTGAGTTTCCAGCCTAAAATCTATGAACAAGGCAGCATAGTTTGAATCATATCATTCTAATAGTTCGTGATATCATGATGAAATTCAATTTAACAATAAACAGACAAGACAAAGTACGAATGAAATATACTTAAATCAGTTGTAAAATATTTGAATTATCCATTCTTATAAAGTTGTTGTAAGAGAAATTTTATTGGCTCATTTAAAAAAGACAAAAAAATCTGTTTCTTTGATATTTAAATGAATAAAGTTAAATTTCGATTTTAATTTTAGGTTGCTACGTTACTATTTAATGATTCATGTTGAAATAACTCTAGATATTGGTGTCTAATTAATTCATTATTATCCCATTCAAATTGAAATGTATCTTGTTTCGTTATTTTGTTTCTAAGATTATCTGGTTTTTGACAATATTCTTTTAATTTGTTAAATAATTGCGTTTTTGTTCTATATCGATGTTGTTCATTGGGATAAAGTTCTGTATAAGCTAATCTATCTGGTACAATAGGAATGCACCCAGCTCTACAAGCTTCTAACATAGCAACACCGAAAAATTCATGTAGAGCTGTTGATACAACAACATCACCTTCCCTTAATAATTTTTCATAGTCAGATTTCGATTCTATAAAACCCCAATGGCGTATATAATTTGATGGTAATCTAGATAAAACTTCTGAAAATATTGATGGTTGTTCACCATATGATTGACCAAGAATAATTAACTTAAATTCTAATGAATACGTTTCATAAAGTTCAAGAATCACAGAAAAAAATGTTTCTGGATCTTTATCGTGTTCCCAACGATGTGGCCAAACAATACATAATGGACCTGTTTTCTCAGTATTTATCTTCACAAATAAATTTAAAAATAAAAATAAAAATAAAAACGAATTTCATTTTTATCTAATTGAAATAGAATTTAAAATAATCTAACCTGAATTGATAAAGTTGGTTTATCTAACGGATAATAAAAGACTTTAGATTTATTTGCAATTTTTTGTCGAATTTGTTGAGTATTTGGTTTCGGTGATGGAATTCGATTCAGAAAAGGTCCAAGTTTATCAAGAAATGTATTTAAATTATACAAAGAATTAAATAAACAAATATCAGCAACTAATGCTGTTAAAATTTGATTATAACCATATTGAAAATCTCGTTTTTCTTGTTGTTCATTTTGTTTTGGATAAGCTAAATCATTTTCATGGAAGTAAATTATTTTTTTTGCTGAAAGAAGATCAACACGAAGAGATATCAATTCACTTAAATTAACAATCGATGAGCTAAATACATATTTGAATGAATTTTCATTGTTTGGTATTAAATCTGATAGAATTAATGATGAACATCGAGCGCGCCATGGCCATTTGTTACCTGGTAAGGTTATTAACATCGAACGGGGTGATAATACTCGATGAAGAAGATCTATTAATGAACGATGAGAACCATCATAAAATCCTTCAATTAATAATATGTCAGCCATCGAAAATTATTTTTATTTTTAATCTAAAAAACAAACAACAACAACAAAAAGAAATATATTCAACTGATCATTGAGTAATCTCTGTTGATATTAATTTTTCCTCGATGTGATCGATTTGAATAATTAAATGGATAGCATTGAATTAAAATAATTTGTTTGAAGAACAAATATTTGTTGATGTCAAATTCACAAAGTTTTATCTTTCATCTTTCACTGCTCGATATTATCAAAGAAAAACTTCTGCGCCTAGCAATAATAGTTATCAGGAGAATCTATCAGACATTATAGTTTTCCTTTTTTGGGCAGATAATTTATTTGTAGAAACGCAAAAGTTTGTGATTCATACAAGTAAAAACTTCAGAATTTTTGAAGTTCTAACGATTATTGCATTATAGAATTGATTCAACAAAACATATGTATGCTTTTCGCTGGTGTTCTCTTCATTCTTTTAATATATTTTTTCTACAATTTCTAATTTTGCATAACTTAACATTGTTTAAAAATCAAAATGTACTATAATATTCACTGTGCTATCTAGTAGATTTATTTTCATTAAGTATTTGCGTGTATTATTGATCATAAATATCTAAAGTAGTAATTTAACAATGTAAAATCGTTGGAGAATAAGTTCGAATTTGTCAATTGATAAATCTTTTTCAAAATTCCACTTAATTATAAACAAAATAAACATTATGACTATAGAGAAATCCATTAGAATTCGTTTTTCATTGGCATGATCATAGGAATAAAAAGGCGGCTAGAGATGATTGATTTTTGTTTTTTGTAAGATCGATTTCTCAAACATAAATAATATTGATGTATGTATTTGTGAATCTGTATCTAACACAGAAATGCAAAGATTATAACCATTCTGTGTGATTGAAACAAAAAAATTGTAAAATTTTCTTTTTTAAAAGTAAAAGATATGTTTTTCAATGTGCGATATTCATAATTATGATATTTTCTTAAATAATTTCCATGAAAATAAAAGATAATCTTATGAAACATTTATATGTACATACATATACAATTACAATAAAAAGAAGAAAATAAAATTGAATAGTAGTTTAGTCCATATTATTATTATTAGTGTCTAAAGAGTTGGATGTTTGTAGTCTTCTTTGTAAATGTTCAATATTTTGATTAATAATAAATGCTGGACTCGATGAAGTTCTAGAACGAGCTAAATTATATTGAGATGATGATAATAATGCACTTGTTGTTGGTTTTTCTTTCTTTGAATAAAATCTAATATTTCGATTTAAAGCTCTTTCTTCATTCATTTCAAGTGATGATTCACTTTCGCTTAATTGTTTATAAAGTTGTTCTCGGCGATCAACTTCAATTTGTAATTTTCTGCGTAAACGTAAATTTTCGTTTTTAGCATTTTGCTCGTCTAACATAAGTTCTTCTATTCGTTTTTTATGCATTTCTTGTTGGACATTTAATTCTTGGCGAAGTTTTTCAGCTTCATGCTTCAGTTGTCGAGCATAATTATTATTTGATGAGAAATTATCACAAATCGAATTTGATTCAAGCAATGAATTAGATCGAATATTGAGTCTTTCATCAATAGTTAAATCTGTTGAAGATGATGGATCACTTTTCTACAATAGATTGAACATTTTTCTTTAATTAAAATAAGAATTTTTAAAATTTTTCTTCACTATTATTTCATCTTGAATAGATGAAATAAAAAATAAGTTATTCTAGAGTCATATTATCTTTTTTGGTTTATTTATGTTATGATAGCATAAATATGCATTGTGATTTTAAACATGAGATTCTCTAATTGGGTATCATTAATTGTAACTGTTGACGTATTCTCTTCAATATGTACATAATAATCAATAGCATCGTCAAGATTTACTCTTTCAAAAAAGAATCAGATCATTGTCAAACAGCTGATCAGATATTAGAGTGCTAATATTTTGTTGTACTTCGAAATTTTAAATCCTTTGGAGAAAACAATTTTCTTTAATTTGTTTTTTTTCATCAGTTACTATTCATTGTAGATATCTCTAACAGATCTTTCTGTCTCTATATTGATATTTGCACGAAAAAACAATTTATGTCAAAAATTAAGTTTATTGAAGATTGATATTAAATTGAAGAACACTTTAATTCTTACTGTATTATATGAATGAGATTGTGGTTGTTGAATTTTTAATTGAAGTAGTTTTTTATCTTTTTCTAATTTTTTCATTCTTTTCCATAAGTTATTAACTAAATATTCTTGTTCTTTTCCCAGTATGTTTTCTAGTTCAATTTTTTCATTTTTCAATTGTTCCTAAAGAAGAAAAATTACCAAAAAAAAAAACATAAAAATAAACGAAAGTCAAAGAGGTAATTTACAAGAGTAATTTGTTTATTAGTAATCTCAGCTTCTAAGCGTTGAATTCTTTTAATTAATTGATTAATTTGTGCAGCTTGCTCTTGTTCCAATGATTTTTCTAAATAAAATTTTTCTTCTCTAATTTTTAGTAATCTTTTTGATAAATCATTAGTTAAAAATTCTTCTTCGCGTTCATAATTATTTGCTAAAGTTTCTTTTTCTTTCTTTAATTCTTTAATTTTTTTAAAAAGTGTATTTGAAATAAATTCTTCTTCTTGTTCAGTTTTAACTTGTATATTAACACTTGAACTTAAAAAGAAAATCCTCTTTTTATTACTTAAAAAAAAGAAAATATTCTACGAACTGTTTTAATTGTTTAATTTCCTGTTGTGAAGCTTTTAAACGTAGTTTATATGTTTGAGCTTCAATTTGAAGAACACGATTTTCTTGTGCTAAAGAATCAATACGTTTAATTAAGTGTTCACAACTTAACTTTGATTCATTTTGATTTGTTGTTGCACAACCAGCTATTGATGAAACATCCGATTCACATTCACTATCAGTTTGCATTGATTGAATGATACGAAATCAATCGTTGTGAAAAATGTTTTTTTAATTTTTCAGTTTCTTGAATTTTTTTATAACAAAATTCAAATTTACTTTTCATTACTCATTATTGATTAGTTATTAATCAATGACTAGAATTTCACTGTCAATATTGAATATGTGCTCAATAAAATAAAAAAATAGTACTTTCTTTGATTAAAGCATTCTGACATTCTAATCTTCAATCTGATAGGATAAATAAAACGTTAATGCACCTTGAGTATTTTTTTAAATTTAATCGTATATGTTTTTTTTTCAAATATAAATAGTTGAAAAGTTGAAATATTAAATAAAAAAATGATATGCTTGTGAACGATATTAGCGCTTAGGTATTTATTGGATGATGGATTTTGCCAACATTGTTTTTCTTTGTACAATGAAATTGTGACTCGTTTGATCCGAGTTTAATTATTCTACAACATTAAGATACTCACCATTCTTTTCGAAATAGCATAACAAATCTAATGTCGAAATATCAATTAGGATCAATTATTTTTTTCGTAAGACAAATTATTTCTCATGTTAGTAGTAAAAAAAACAAAATCTAAATATATTGTTTAGGTATCTTATTATTTAATATTTGTGAATGGTGGTGCTATTCAATTAACAAGTAGTAATATTGATTCTATTCTTTGTAAGTTAAATATCTATTATTTAAATCTAATTTAAAATTAAATTATTTAGCATCGTATGATATTGTTTTTGTTAATTTTTATGCAAATTGGTGTCGATTTAGTCAAATGCTTGATCCTATTTATAACGAACTTGCTGATAAAATTACAAAAGAATTTCCTGTATGCAATTTTATTCTTTTTTTCAATAAAATATTGTTTTGCTTTTGTTACTGTTTTATTTTAATGAAGCAATCAGGCGTTGTTGCCATTGGAAAAGTTGACTGTGATTCTGATAATGCAATTTCAACCAAATATAATGTTAATAAATATCCAACATTAAAATTATTTCGACATGGAATCATGACTAAACGAGAATATCGTGGAGCAAGGTTGGCTTTTCTTATATAAATATAAATATATATATATTGTTTATTGTTATAAAATAAATCTTTTATTTTATTTAGACAAGTTGATGCTTTTTTTGATTTCATTCGTAAACAAGTTGAATCATCAATAATGAAAATATCTACACCAAGTGATTTGATAACAATAGATTCAAAAAAACGTTATATTATTGGACATTTTGATGATGAAAACTCAGAAAACTATAGAACATTTACAAAAATAGCAAGCCTTCTTAGAGATGAATGTAATTTTGTTGCGTCAACAAATAAGTAAGTGTTCAATTGCTATCTTTTTTTAAGTCTCTAATTTGAACAAGTCTCTTCCAGAAGACATTTTCTCACTACCAACATTTTATTAAGTTCCATTTCTTTGAACAAAGAATGAAGATATATTTACAAAAGAAAACACTTCCATTAATATATTTCATATTTTCGGTATGCAAAGTTGGAGAATCTATATAAAAAAAAAGTCATTTTAAATTTATTTTTAAATAATAATACTGAATTAAAGTTTTTAAATGAAATTATATTTGAACAAAACAATTTTTCATTAAAATTCTTTTTGAAAACAATAAGCTCAATCATTTATTTCTCTTTCAAAATGTGATAAATATGTTTTTTTGAAAACTATATTACTTTGAATTATTTATGTAACTATAAGAATATAAGATAATATTTTTATTCATTAAAAGTTACAAATTCAAAATAATATCAATAGAATCGAAATAGTGATGATAATTATTTAATATAAAACAACTTGTTGTTTTACTCAACTCAATATATTTAAATAAATTACAAAAATTTTCGTTTTAGAGATGAATTCAAAAATGAACGTCCATTAACTGATGTTGTATATTATCGTCCTTCGGAAACATTAAATGAAAAAGAAATTTATTACATTGGTTCAATAAATGAACAGGAATCTTTAATAACTTGGTCTCGTGAAAAATGTATTCCATTAGTTCGTGAAATAACATTTTCAAATGCTGAAGAATTAACTGATGAAGGTTTACCATTTCTTATCTTATTTCACAAAGCTGATGATCTTCAATCTGTTGCTTTATTTGAACGTGAAGTTGCCAAACAACTGCTTAATGAAAGATGTAAATAATTTTTTCTTTTTATTAATAAAAATAATGTTTGAATTTTAAATTTCTTTTCAGCAAGTATCAATTGTTTACATGCCGATGGAGCTCAATTTATTCATCCACTTCAACATTTAGGAAAAAATATGGCTGATTTACCATTATTAGCTATTGATAGTTTTAAACATATGTTTCTTTTTCCCGATGTTAATCAACTTTCGTAAGATTTTAGTGTAAAATAAAAATAAAAGTAAACAGTTTTAATTTTAATTTTTAGAAAAGATGGAAAATTATTAGAATTTGTTAAAGATCTTCATTCAGGAAAACTTCATAGAGAATTTCATAATCCGCCACCACCAACCCAACAAACATCAACAACTACAGTATCATCGATAGGTGTAAGTTTATTTTAATGAATTTGATTAAACTATTTACAAATTTCTGAATTAAATTAAAAATTAAACTTATTTTTTATAATATCAATTACTTCATGATTATTCTGTCTCTAAAATAATCCAACCGTATATTTTATTTCTCTAGATGTTGCTTTTATGAATCTACATCTTATTACTACATAAAACGAATTTTCTTTAAATGAAAAATGCTATTGTAATTATTATATAATAAAGATTTCAATGGCATTGAGTATTTCTCCTTCGCAATAATAAATCTAAAAAGTAGGAACCGTTGATAAAGAACTTGGAAAATAGCTGACTTGTTCCAATTTTCTAAAATCTTAAGAAAATTTGATCTGTTTGAGCTGAACTGCTGAAAATATAATGACTAATATGTATCATAAATGTTCATATCAAATCAATTTATTATCGTTTATGTTCAATTTATCTTAAAATATAATGAATATTTGTTAGAAATGACTGTAGTTCCAAAGAAAAGACTTGATTATAAGATTTGTTTTTGAAATATTAATTCCACTTAGTGAATGATTTGGAGATTAAGAGAAAAATGACTAACTGACGAGATTCATTATTGAATAGAAATATATTATTTATTATTGTTTTCTTTTTAATATGATCACTTGTATTTTTAGAGGGCAATAAAATAAATTCTTGAGTATCTTTTCACGGGGAAAACTTGATACTGTGAATTTTTTATTAGTTTTGACATAGAAACTGATTTAATTTTTAGTTTTTATAACAAGAAAAAGATTTTTCTTAATTTTATCTGATCGAAAAGTTTCTAACTTTATCTGCCAAATGAAAATGTTCTACGAATACATAGTCAATTTTTAATAGATAAATTGTTTTCATCGTGGAATAAAAGAACGAGAAAATTTTTTTTTCATTCTTTACTTGATTCTAAAATAAACTTTTGTAAGTAATCTGCCCATAAGATATTTTGCTCTTTATTGTTTGTGGGATTCCAAAGAAAATAAAAATACATTTTTGTCCTATTTTACTGCTGAAAATACAATAAACTAAGTAGGAGAAACTTTTTTTTGTAGATACGATTGTTATTGAGATGAATTTCTTCGAAAGAAACAATTGTCTCGAATAGAATTTCTAATTGATATCGAAATCTGCATGGTTAATTCTTAGTTCTGCTAGAAAAATAAAACTGAAATGAATTCTTCTTTTAATTTTAGGATGATGGTGATTCAAAAAGTAAACATATTCCAAAAACTTCATCGTTAGCTACAGGCGATTCTTCATCAGATCCGATGAACAATGTAATAAAGTCAGGTTCACATCCATCATCACCACCAGAATCAGTTTTTGTTCGTTTAACACCAAATCGTCAACGTTATTCATTTCGTGATGAATTATAAAAAATAAAAGAGAAAAACTTTACTATACATTGAATCTCGGCTTGCCGCTTGCTGCTTCTTTTTGTTATAAAATTAATATTGAAAACCAAAAAAAAAACATAACTTTTCTTTTCATATATTTATTCGACAAAAAAAATAATAAATAAATGGCTCGATGATATTTTAGTTAATTTAAATGGTAATTCAATATTTTGTTTTAGATAAAAAAACATAAATGCGACGACATCGTCAAATAGCTTTACTTGGATTTCCAGGTGTTGGTAAATCTTCACTTGCTCATCATTTTGTGTATAAACAATTTTATAATGAATATGATCCAAACATAAAAACAAGTAAAAGAATACTAAAATAAAATTTTTCTAATGGAAAAGAAAAAACCATTGTTTCTGTTAAGATCTTAACTTTCAATGTATTATTAGTGGCGAAGAATATGATTTGGTCATTGTTGACAATGCGGGATCCGATCAATATACATTAAATCATAGTGACTTTGATACGAGTGATGCTTATGTTATTATATATGCTATCGACGATCGACAGAGGTTCTTTTGTTTTATTACAGAAAATTTTTTGTTTTATGATTCAATTTTTTTGTCTAGTTTTGAAATGGTATCGAAAATTCGCGATAAAATTATTTCAACAAGTCCTAGTACTAGGTAAAAACGAATGATTTATAAAATTATTTAAAATAAAATTCTATTTTCTTTATTAGAATACCAATCGTTCTTGTCGGAAATAAAATCGATCGAAAAGATGAAAGGTATTGAAATATTTTTTTTGAAAAATTGATTTATTCTTATTTTTTTTACTTTGAACAAAACTTTTTGAGCGAATTCTATATGCTATTTTAATTTGATTATGATTTATTGAAGCGAACGTTTTGATTATTGTTACAAAATTGATCAACCTAAAAGGTTGATGGAAAATATTTATACTGACTTTTTTCTGTATTGAAATCAAACTGAAAACACTGATATCATTACTTTTCATTATTATCTACATTGTCTGAAAACAAATTTGTTTCTATTAAACATATGGCAGAAGTAGAACGAAATTCATTTAAAGCATTTTGAGCGAATGATTTTCCATGGGACTATGAAACAAACATTTTACTGAATGTTTGTAAATGCTCACAAGGGAAATTTCTAAAGGATTCCTTCTGTATTTTAGTAATTTAAAAGACTTTACGATATAGAGCATTAAAATTATTTTTAATAGCTGTTATAACAAAAAAGAACTGGACTCCTGAGCTCTAAATAATTATATTACATAGTTGATTCGCAAGGAAATTACGGTTATTCAAAAATAAAGATGCTGTTATTTTCTACTACCTATTATTTATTTTCTCGATTTTTCTTTGTTGGAAAAACTTATGGATGAAAATATTTTCTTCTCAAATTTCAACACTTGTTAACGATTTATCTATGTCTAAGACTAGTTCGGAGAGTAGAAACCTACGAGAGACTATCGTTTGAAATGAATGATCATCATAACATATTGCTTACACATGTCGAACTATCTAATCTAGTAAATAACAATGAAGAAGTATTTAGTATTGTAGTTCGTTTGAAAATTTGTTTATAGAATCAACTTTTCATTGAACTAAGAATAAATCTATTGAATACAGTTTCAAAAATAAATAAGCGATAGAACGAATCAGTACTAATGACATGAAATCCAATTCGGATAACACTAGAAGCAGCTTATTGAAGATTTAGTTTTATTTATGAGAAAAATATGTATCCATAATCAATACGAATAGATACAGAAATATTCTGATTATCAGAGACATAAATCAATTGAGTATATCTTATCGATTGATAAATGAAAACGGAAATTTAACAATACTAATTTTGACTTTAATGACCTCCTTGTGAGATTTGCTGTTTTAGCCAAACAATTTGTTTACTTCTGATTTCTTATAACAATTATTTTTTCTAGTTAAACGAAAAAATAAACTTACTCTTTTTCAAAAGAATAATGAATATGAATTAAAAATTGCTTTAGAATAGATTCAAAAATTGAATTAATTTATTCTAAAAGTTTTTTCACCAAAATATATTAATAAATAAAAGCAGATACCTGATATAAATCACTGAAAGATTGTTAAAAATAATTAAAATCTGTCTGCTTTACTTTATATGGAAGAATCATATTGTAATAAAAACGAATCTATTTCGAAGACTCGTCATTTTTTTAAAAAACCTTTTTAATTTGCTATGTAAATTGTTATCCGTTCATAAACATATGAAAAATTTTCATTGTCAAATGAAGATACGATCGAATAATTAAGAAAAATATTATTAATATGCTTTTTTCGAATTGAATCCTATTGAATGCTAGTCATATTTGTTTGATAGTCTATGTAACAAGAACAATTTTGTGTATTTCAATAATAAAAATTAATTAATAAATTTTTTTAGAGTTGTTTCAACGGAAGAAGGTCGACTATTAGCTCGTGCATGGAATGTTCATTTTATTGAAGCATCAGCGATGAATTTAGAAGTAATAATTGATTATATTTTCTACATAATCTATTTGACTTAATTTTGTCATAGGCTGTAAAAAAACTATTTGAAAAAAGTATTGTTGCTATGAATTATATTGATCCAACAGAAGATCCAAATGAAGAAAATTCAACAGAAAAACATGCAAATGAAACTAACTCATCATCATCATCATCATCTCGGAATGGTTTCAATAAAAAGCAAAACGGAAATTTATCATCGAAAGAACAATCAGCGAAAACAATATGTATTATTTCCTGAATTTTACCGTTCTCTTTTTTTTTGTTCTTTTTAAATGTAAATAGATTCTTTTCTTTGTACATTACTTTCTATTATTCATGAGAGTTTTTGTTTGTTGTCCTTTGAAAATCATTTGCAAAAAAAAAGAAAAGATTCTCGGTTTCCTTAGGTGTTGGCTGTTACTTACTCATTTTTAAATTCACAATCAAATTAGCTATTTACTAAAGAACAAACTAATCAATGCATTGAGTACCAAAGAGTGATCTGCAAAATGGTCTCGGTATATTTTCTGAGCTCCACTAACTCAGTCGATATGATTACTTTGGTATTTATACAGAAACCATATCGCAGGACAAAGACGAATGGTAAAAGAATGTCTTTTCATCGTTCTGAAAGTGAATAAGAAAAACCAAGATTCTCTAGATTGTATTTTCTTCCTCTGGCATCATGTGAATTTATCACATCATAAAAGCGGGCACTACCGTTTAAGATAACAGAAGCATTAACACCAAAAAAGAAAATGATTAGGCAAATTAATGACATAGTAGAACAAGAACGCTATTTATTAATTGGACGAGAATGTGCTTCTGTATTGAATCATCATGGATCAAATCCAAATCATTTTTTTAAAATTAAAGCATGAATAGAAAAATATTTGAATGTTTGACCAAGAAAAAAACTTTCCAGTTTTCATCGCGTACTTGGATATTATCTTATACAGGTGAAAGACACGGTCGTAAATGGTAAGCAACGATTAAACATGTATAAATGTCTGCCAGAGCGAAACGAGAAAAAATACAAGAAAATTGTATAAAAGGTAAATTTTTTTATAACTTTCAAATAAATATCAATCAATTCTTTATTTCGAAAAACATTTTTGAAACCTGCTTTTGTCGACACATGATGAGGCGTCATGCAAATGGAAATTCAAGTAAGAATAAAGTAGTTAAATGATAATAACTACGTTACAGGACTGCAACAATCGTGAATCATATTAATGAAGGGTATTCAATATGCAGATCTCATATGATGAAGACGACACCAAGTATACAGGGTATGATAGTCAGATGATTGTAAGGTTTTGGAAAATCATTACATACAGTAAAAAAGAACACTAAGCGCGCTGGCACTGGAAAGTATGTCGAAAACGTGCAGGAAATGTTTTTACATTTAAATGGATTGATTTTTTTAAATTTTCGTCATGATCTTTTAGGCACTTATGTTACTATATGTATGTTGATGGAATACTGTTGCCTAGTAAATATCTTCTCAATTACATGTAGAATAGTTAGGCATTCTCTTTCATTAGCATGTTAGAAAAATTGAACAAAACAGAATCATATGTATTCTTTCTCTTTTTATTCGAATTTTATTATAATGAAATGGATACGCAAGGAAAAAAATTCTACATGTCAAGAAAAGCAGTTGAGTTCTCGACAAAATGAAACATAATCAATCCAAGAAAGACTAGTAGTATATAGGAAACTTGGTTGGATTATTTTTCATCGTCACCAGTTATTATAGTAATTCACACTATCTTAAACAATGTATCTGAGAGTATCTATGCATAGAGAATATTTCAGTTAGTCTTAAATTTCCGGAAAAATCAAGCTAACACCATAGTTTAGTACGAAGGAATATAAGTTTAACATACAAGTTAACTAATGTTTCGGCGCTCAAAAGTGTGTCGAGTTATACAGGTCTGTTATGCTACCGAAAGCAATAAGCCTTTTGCTTCTACTGTTCATAATTATGTTTGACCGTTAGATATGCACAAAAACGTTCCAATTCTGGAACTGGGATCGGGACCGAAATCAAAAACAATTTGGTTTTACTAAGAGAAAGAAAACGAAACTTGTGCATTCCAGAGTACACGTGAAGTAGGGAGAGATTTCCGTGGTGTAGACCTGACCTGAGTTAGAGTTGTAGGAAAGAAATAAAAAATACAACGGTTGAAGTAGAATTTTAAATGTGAGACAGAAGTTCTAGAATATTATCCTCTAAATAATAGCTAGAATTACCGAGACCGAATACATATAGTACATGGTAGTTTTTATTAATAACTGTGTGAAATACATATTGACAAAAACGGTTCATTTCTTTTACGTATCGAAAACTTATATACGTATTGATGACTCGAATTTTCTTCTATGTTGGTACATACAAAAAGAAAAATGACTACGGTTACCACTTGTTAAGCTTTCATGATATATTTATCGACGATACTTCATTTATTGTTCAGATAAAAAATATTTTATTGTAAATAAATATGTCACGCAATGCAAGAGAATGAAGAAGAAACAAAAAGACGAATGTTTTGAACAACATGTAGCAATGCCACGCTTTCAATAAATTTAATATTGTTGATATAGTATCTTTCAGAACATTGTATTTTAAAGTCAAACTGATGTAAAAAGCATTTATTTGCTTTTCGTCTAGTTAAAATAAGAACAGTACCATTGAACCTCAGTGTTGTAGGACTATATACTTTAGTGAAGTCTTCGTTTATTCAAATGTAATTTTACTTTATCAATTAACATATCTTTCTTCTCTTTGGTTACCAAAGAACAATTCTCTGTGCTTTTCCTTGTTTTTCATCGCGACAGGCAATTATGAAAACACGGGCTGCTCAGTTAGTCGATTAGAGAGAAATATACATCGCATTTGTACTTCGGACGTGGCCAACAATTTAAAAAAATCAATAGTTTGGGTCCAAAAGCAGTTGCACAGTAAGTCATCGAGTTCATTGAATTATTTTACAAAAGATAAGAAAAAAAGACGTATCAATAGACTCTTATTTTGGAATCAATTACATATGGTTTGTCTTCTCACATTCTCTAGTCTCCTGCACTTGTATTCTATACTGAAACAGCATTGTAATGTGTCTCCGACATTGAACAGTCAATCCGATCTGCTTCATACAACTGATGTGAGAGAATTGGGTACCATGTTTCTTACAGCCTATTCGAATATAATTAAAAATGCAAATGCCAATCTCGATGAAAAAGTACGAAACAAAGCAGTGGTTCTTAACATACAAGATATTAACCCGCGTATGATCGAAGTAAGTGAATCTAAATTTTCTTCACTAATAAACGAAAGCTCTTGTGTTATAGCCGTTTGATGACAGTCTCTATCACATCGCTACACATCAAATTAACATCAAGCTAACAGAAAAAGAAAAACAATCATGGGAACATTTTACTAACGTCTCAGCTCATCTCGTTGCTGAAATGACTCGAGAAAAAAACAACGAATCTCACTTTTAGTTGATGTCATTTTTAAGCACAATAATTATTCAATGTATGCATTACAACTTGTTTACTAAATATTTATCACATTTAAAAAACACTAATAGATTACTTTGTCATTCTCTGTCTACTTTAAGTCAGGTTCATGTACCGTTGATTATTCCCAGCTGTCATGTTTAAAAAGTTAGCTTACATAAAAAAACATCTAAAAATAAATTTAGAGAAACTATGAAAAAAGCTGAAGATTCCAGATTACTAAAATATGTGTATCGCAATAGAGAAATTATCAAGAAGTCACTAAGGATTCGACTATTTTAAAAGTTGTCTTTCACGTTAAATCTTTTACTTGATACTAAAATTTATCGAAATAATTTTTCTCAGTGATGAATAGAAAAATTTTTAAATAATTGAAAGCTACATAATAAATTTAAAATTATATAAATTCTAGTTGAGATCGAAAGACTTTAAATCTTTAAATGGCGACTATTAATGCTACAATCTTAATTTGTGGCTAGACTAGAATTTTTCAATTGGTCCGATCCGTTCTGAAAACTTTTTAAATTGGTAAATAGTGATTGACTCATTCTCGGAACCGATGATGATTAAGAACAAATTAGAAAATGATCTCGAATCGATTTAGAATTGATAAGCAGCTAATCTCCAGAATTTTTTCAATATTTAAGCAAAGTATCAAAAAATAAAACTTCAAATAAATAAATGTCTTCAAAATGCTGAACACTTTCAACATTCCCGATGATGTTGAATTTTAACGAGAGTTTAATTTAATTTAAGATAAGACTGACTTATGACAAATTTTAATAATGAAGTTTTAACTAAATGAATTACGATTATAGAGAAACATCTAATAGTTGATACGTATATTTATATAATGTGAAGTTTTTTCAGTTTTCTCTTAAATCGAAAGATAAAATAATAATCGTAAAATAATTTCAATAAGAAAAATTTACAAATTTTGAAATATTCCTAACAAATATTGATTAACTCTTTCTCTTTAAACAAATATTCCTGTGTTATGCACTGCTTTTTCCTCAAAGAAATAGAACGTAGAAGAAAGTTTTTCATTTGAATAAATCAATACATAGTATCATAGCTTCTATCTTATAAGTTTTTAAACATCAATTTATCTTTTATATTTCCAATCAAGACGATGTAGTCTATTATCATATCATAAAATAAAGTAGAAAAATCTTCAATAATCAATATTATGATAATAACCATACAGTTTTTAGATAAGTAAATTTTATAATACAAAATTATTCATAGAAAACCATCAAATTAGAATCATGAAAAAGATAGAGTAGTACTAATCATCTTTTCAAATATTGTTTTTGATAGAAAATATCCTTCGTGATTTCAGAGTAACTAGTCTAAACCAAAGCGTAATTTAAAACTCATGTGCCTAAGTTGTTGAGAAACTGTTCATCGTTTTTCGAAAACAATCACATGTGATACCAATATCAAAAGCAGTTAATAATATCGTCTATGTTTACTTATCTAGCACTATATTAAATTAACTGATCATTGAAACCATGAATTATAAATATAACAGCTGAAATTTACATTTCAGAATGTGAATTATTATTTGTTAAATTTGTTCATCAGAGTTCTGAAAAAAACTATGCATTATGTATAATAATCTGTTGATACTCCCCGGATGAATAATTCGAAAGCTAGATCCTATCGGATTTCGATCGGATGCTCTGTTGGGTTCATTCTCCTGGACTTTTCTATAACAGTACAACAACATAAAATCGCTACGCTCCATTTATTCTTCAATAAACAAAGCACAAAGAGACTGTAAGTAGTCATTTGATTCACCCTATACTATTGTGAAACGTAAAAATAATGAAAACGATAATTATATAGATGTCAAAAAATAAAAAGATTCACAATTATAGTACATGAAGGAAGAGATCCCTCACCATCACCCTTAGTCTTTCTTTTACATTTTGACCTGTCATTTTTATTTTCGGCATTTTTATTTCTCAACTAAAATAAAGTTAACCTTAATATTGCTACATTAATATGAGAGTTTCGAATTCAAAGAAGTAGAAGAAAATATATTAAATATTTATTTATTTGAGAATAGCTTATTTTACACATAAAATAGAAAAAAAAAATGTATAAATTTATTCCACTATATAATTTAATACACAAATATATATGAGCAGAAAATTGTTCTATCCATCACTATAGCCACTGGGTTTCTACAACAAAAAACAAAAATATTTCAGATAAGATATAAAACTGAAGAAAGAAGAAACAAAATTACATATTTTGTTGTTTGGATTAAATAAACAAGCCATTCAACTTTTTTTTCCATATTCTGATTTTTCATATCGATTTTGTGAAATTCATTGATGAATTGATCAAACCATATTTTTCTAGTTCTAGTTTTCATTATATATTGATATAGTTGTTCTAAATGCCATCCAAGTTTCGATTGCAATAGGAATACGAATTTATGGAAATCTACAACAAGGAAAATGACATGAGAAGCGAGTGCTTTTATATGAACAAATGTTATGATTATTTAGTAGATTCCCTTCTTTTTGCTCTTATTTCTATTTGATTCCGAAGGAAAAAATGCTTTCGTCAATAGATTCATTAGAAAAGGAGAATACAGTGCACTTCTAAATTTGAGACAAAGATGAAGCAGTAGACTACGCAGTTCGAAAAAAATGATAATATCTTATCTCTTGAAATCGATGTTTCCCTTAGTTTGAAGGCACGTTCTCGTGATTTTAAAATTTTTACCAATTGTTTTTGTTGTGCAATGTAGCGTGTAATTCACCAAGAAATAAAAGAAGTATTTCAAAATTATCGTCCCTAATGCAGTCAACTATAATTGTGAGAACGTTAATTCTAAATATGCTTGGTTATTAAATAGTTAGCTCCTACATGATATACTGCTTTGTTAGCAGATTCTACTACACTAAAGTACTTGGTACATAACTTTAGAGTGTTTGATCCTATTAAGATAGTTTATAGGAGTTAAAACGTGATAAATTTAGCTTAATATTGAATTAAGCACTGCTTGATAGGAGAAATTTTTCCAAAAAATACTTTAGTTTGTAGATATTTTCATTTTTCTACTCTCCATTATTTCTAATGAACTTGTTCTTGAAGACATAACAAGGTCATGTCAATGCTTATAGTTATTTGAGATAATCATGTTCCTTCTTCGATTCTAAACTGCATCGTGCAAAAATATTCTGATTTATTAATTGCTTTAAGATATCATAAAGATATATGGTTAATAATAATAGCATCTGCTTATGATTTTAAGACAGACATATTTGAGAAATATTTCTAATGGTTTACTAAGAAAACACAAAAGACTTTCAACAAATGAAAAGGAATTAAAAAAGCAAATTGGACGCTGCAAAAGCCTTTTGGGAGTCATGTCTCTTTTTTCAATCTAAAGTCAATGGGTGTTACTATAGAAAATTATACTTAGATTCTACTATTAGTAAAACAACTAGATTTTTACCTTCAGACTTGATAAACATGTGGTGATAAAAGAAATGATGAATTCGCTGTTGAGTCACATAAATATGTGTAGCTTCTTTCACTGTGACATTATCGACAATATTCAAATCATTGGATTGCTTTTCGATACTTTGCATTTCTTCTTGGTGAAAAGACCAATCCGTCCCACTATCTCCATTAGCAATTGGTTTCTACAATATAGAATAAGAATACAGGTAAAAACCATAAATAAACATGAAATAAGCAATATACTTCTCGATATTTGAATTTATCTTCATCCATGATATCATTCGTTCGAGTTCGACAAGCAGGTGTTTGATAGAAATCATAGTGAATCTTCAATCGTTTTGATGAATTATTTAGCTCGTGTTCCGCTTGGCTGCTACTACTGCCTTTTAATAAAATAAATGAAAATTTTGAAATCAATATACTATATAAATATGAATAGATCAAGTCATTTGATCCTAATATATACTCTATTTCTTCTTGATTAAAATAAATTATTATTAATGGTTTGTTAAGCGCTATGAAACACATGAATTGTCTGCTATATTAGTAGATCTACTTTTAAAGTCACTGAAACAAGCGAATAAAAAATGCTTCAACTCTTAATAATATCAGATAGAAGATTAATAAGAGATTATTCTGAATTAAAACGAGTTAGAAAACTACAATGAGCTGTGTCAACAGAAGTAAAACCGTTATTGATTGTTCACGACCACCAAGTTTACAAGTTCGATGAGGTCACATAAAATTTCAGCGGCCAAATTTTTATCTGTCGTTCATACAATGGTATGTAATCAGTACGATAAAATGTTCTCATTATCAGTGTCAAGTTTCGTTTGCAAATTATTATTGATACTTTGGTCACATAAGTATTTTTATGAAATTTAGATGAAATTGGGAATTACTAGTCATGGCTTTTAAAAAAAATAATGAACAGAAAGATGATTCAACTATTGACGTTGAACAGTCTGAAATGCATATTAACACTAAACCGGTTGGTTTTCGATATTGGTTCTAACCCCTAATTTCAATATATTAACTAAAGGAAAGATTACGTTGACAGCCAGTATCGATTTAGGTTCTTCTAGTATTTCATAGCTATAAAATCTAGCTATAGTTAATACATGCTTGATAAAAATGAAGAGAAACTCTGATGAAACTCATGCATAATTTAATAGATATTATTTATCTTAACGAGTTTTTGAAGTGCATGTAATAAAAGTCTTATTGATACTAAATGGAATCTATTTTTTCAGAATATAAAATATATTTATCTAAAACATATATTTCTTGTTTTGTTTTTGACAAAAGACAACTTTTTTAAAGTTTTATGAATAAAGCTATTCAAAACTATATAACTAACTCTAAAACTTTTTCGTTTAATAAATAAATCTGTAATTTTGCATCGTCAAATATATTTTTTAAAATCTTAATAAATCAGTAAAATTAGGACTAAGTGTATTGTTATAAATAAAGAATGCTGGGCAAGGCAACATTAGAAAACCTTTCTCCAATACTATTGGGATATGTCAAAAAACAATAAATGAAAGTTTATTATTTCCAAAAATAAACAACATTAGAAATATTTTTAAAGAAAACTTCAACTCAAAAACTTACACTAGACTTCTAATTTATCTGTGTATAATTTATATCTATACCTGAATTTATTCCATTGGCTTTTCGATTATTGATTTTCTTTTTGCATTCTTCTCGAAAAATGTTCAGCTCACGCAAAACACCTTTTTTGACTTCATTTGGTGACGATGATGATACTGTGTTATTGTATAAAAACAAACGTAAACGGTCTTTATCGTTTAAACAATCGTGAACAGACAGTAGTTCGTCGCTTAAGTCATCACATTGAATAAAACCGCTATAAGATGTAATACCGATATCAACTAGTAATGTATCGGCGAGATGTTTTGGTAGATGAACTCTTGCGAATGTTTCGAAGTCGTAACTATCTATACATTGAATTCTTTTTCTTTTATCGGTCGTCATTTTGTCTAATAGCTAAAATAATCAAAATGTCAAGCGATGGTGAAAAGGTGTGCGTAATGAAATTCACTGGTACATTGTGCATGCATCCTCTTTTCTTTGTGCTTTATCTTACGATATATTCGCTTCGGACTATGTTCATTGTTGACCGTGACCACCCAATAATAAGCTATGCTCTTGCATGTAACTAGTGGCGTCGCCAGGAGTGGGCTAAGTCCACCCTAAAATGTGTTGAGCCCATCCAGAATTTTTTTAAGGTTTCCGAAAACATCGATAATCTTTTATACAAGTGGCGCCGCAACATGCGACTACTAGCTAAGATAAAGATAAAGATAAAGATTCTTTCTTATTTTTTATTGGCTGATTATTGAAAACCACTGCAAATGTTTACGTTTAAAATAAAAAAAACATGCTCTTTAAAAATGTAGCCTGAAAAATGTCGAACAATAGAATCTTTTTTTTCATTCGTTTAAAAGAAAAATGCTAATTTCATAATTTACCTGTGAAAGATCTTTCTCAAAGATGAAGATAATAAAAAATTATCGTCGCATTTCCATGTCGGACAAACGCTTAAGCAATTTGACAGTCTTGGCTGTTGAACGTGACATTGTTATAGATTTTCCTTCTTTCTCTTACTAAAAAATATTTTATCATATTTTATTTCAATTTGCATTCAAATTAATCGTGTTTTTTCAATAGATATCATTTCAACAACAACAAAAAATTGAACTTAAGATCATAGTGCAGCAAGTAAGTTGATGAACGAATGATATCTGATGATGAATAACTTCAAGGGGAAATATTTTAAATGAAGTGAATGAAAAAAATATCGTCTTTTTTTTATTTATTTATGCAGCAAAGCTGTGATCCGAGAAAGATCCTTCCAGCACCGGGAATAGAGTAAAATATCGTCTTTTTTCTCTCTTCATCTATATATCAAAAATAAGACGAGCAACAATTGATGATTGACTATTAACATCACGTACAATAATGTTTTAGATACTAAAAAACTGATTACATTAATAACTGTAAAAAGAAGACTCATTTGGTAACTGGAATCATTTTTATGTTCTGTTTTTCTTGTTCATTTATCTATTTCATTAAAATAAATTACAGTTTTTACTGAAATAGCCAATGGCAATCAATAAACTAGGTAGAAGCTTCATTGTCATAACATTGATTAGAAAAAAAGCTTCATCATTAATTTTATCCCAATCAATTTTTACTAAAGATTAAGCTCTTCTATACTTATGTAATTATATCGAAGATAAATAGTCACGAGAAAAAAAACATACTCAATATCATTTGATGAACTGATAACATTGAATTGTTCAAATAAGGGTTGCTAAATCAGGATTAAGTACTCTAAAATTACCATCATAGTATTATGAGCCTTTAGATTTTTTTATTTCAGTTTAAGTAAAAAAAACTAACAGAGGTCTTTCCTTAGGATTCATCGTATTTCAACATGAACATTTAATGAAAGAATCAGTGTTTGAAGATTATCGAATATTTCAATTTGTTTTGACAGAAGTATAATAATCCTTGACATATTTTTATTGAAAGCCATTTTTTAAATTTAGAGGTAGATTTACACGAATGACTGTACAAAAAATCGGTTAGTACAATCTATGTTCAGTTTCATCAGTATTTTTAAATAAATTCATTAATATCTCTGTCTTATCGACATGTTAGACAATGAATAAAATAAATGTTATATTTATCTTTCGAATATTTAAATAAAATTCAAGCAAAACTCCCGGCTTTAGTGTAACAGACATTAATCAGACCGGCTACTCATTGGGCCAAAATAACGGATTACTTTTTTATTGCTTTGAAAAGAAATAAAAAAGATTTATGAACGTTTATAAAGATATCTATTAGTTTAAAGAATCATATATTAACAACTAAATGAATGGAGAAAATCTTGACCATCATTTATTCACTCGCTCAGTGTAGTGTCACTTCGTTCATTTATATCAGTTGGTTCCGATAACCAAACGAACTAACTTACATCGATTTAAGAACGAGAACTCATATCTGCTTTTTAAGAGGTGCTGTCAATTACCATTACCATTCTTCTTAGTTCTCTTTCAAAGTTTCATGCCTCATGACCTCTACTGTACATAGTATAAACCACAGTGGGACATGTTCGATATGTTCTAGATGGGTAAAAATACATATACCGTCATATGTACATTGAATGATAACTCTGATGTCACATATATATGTGTCACATGTAGCGGCGGCGTCAGGAATTCAGACTAGGGTGGGCTCAGACCCTCTGAATTTTTACCAGGGTGGGCTCGAACTACTTTAGTTTTGAAAAGCGAAAAAAATGAATGGTAAATTTGTCGAATTTTTGGATTAGTAAAAGCGTTTCTTGTTCTATGCTAAATTATTCCCATGAATGTATACAAGGTTTCCTATTTATTTTTAAAATATCTAATAAGATAGCTTAAGATAATAAAATCCTGATGCTCTTATGATTTCGTGCTAATTTATCTGCAACTCTCTCATAATAGAATGACCCAATTTCTTATAGTTCTTTATAAATATTTTTAGATCAACAATGAGTCTCAAAACGGAATTGTTCGAACCTGATCATGATTTTTTTTCTCGAATAAATCATGTGATCTCGCTTTACCCAACTTGAATCAGTTTTTGCTGAATTTATTCTTGATATTTCTTGGCAGTCTCTGTAAAGATAAATTTTAGTGGACTGTAATAATGAATGCTTTCAGGATTTTATTCAGTCTAAGAGAGAAAAGTGTTTTGTAATAATTGTTCAACGAGAATGTCCTATCTAGGAATCAAAAAAAAACTTATCGAAAAAGAATTCTCAATTTATCAAAGCTGAGTGAAATGCAACGAGATCATCGATTAAATATAAGTTTACTTTAGATGATAATATTTGATTAAAAGATGGAAAACCGAATTGTTTCTTTTTGATTTGTTTTAAGCATGAATATGATCGTGTTCATTCCTAATCGACTCTTCCTGACAGAATCACCGGGGTCCCCGGAAAACTGTGAAATCCACAGGGACTCACCAGGGACTCCTTGAAAAATCCTAACGGAGTCCCCGAATTCTAAAGAGTTGTAAGCAAATAAAATCTCCCTCGAGAGTTTTTAACATAGAGTTATATCTAAGCGATAAATAACATTTGAACTTCTACCGATGCCCTCTCAGCGATAGCTCATCAACTTCAGGTGATTTAACAATAGCCGGAGCTGTCCACTGAGACGAGGGCTACTAAATGGCTTTGGTCGAAGATTCTCTTAGAGACAGGCAGATTGGAAAAAATGGGCTTCGGTTCACAAGGAGCTAACAAAGAGTTAAATGACTTAGAGACTACTGAGAAATTGCAAAACTCCTTGTGAAATACCTGATAACTTCTAGGGGTCCCCTAAAATATCCCCAGACAGTCCCTTAAAATTCCCTGGGACTCCCGGTTGAATTTTTAGGGGAGAGTTGACTAGGGCATATATCTGAGTATCTAAATAAATTCATTTAAACATCATTTCATAAAGTAGATTTGTTTAAACTTCAATCTGAAATGTTTTAACTAATATATAATAGCAAGAAATTGAAATTGAACTTGAAAAACTAACTACATCAAATAGAGATGACGGTAAAATTAAGAAAATATCACATCTAGAGAAGGAAAAATGTTATAGTTATTTGTCTATGATTCATAATCCAATTCTAATGATCATTAAGAAGCAAAATATTACGAAGATAAATAAACCACTCCAAAAAGGTTTGAATGTGCATTCTCAGTGTTTGTTGAAAGAAAATCAGTTGAATTAAAACAATTTTTTCAATCAAGATCCAAAAAATATGAGAAGTCATTTTACAATGTGGCATAGTATTAATGCAATAAAATGTTATCGTTAACAAATTAAAAGATTTCATAACGTATCAAATCATCATTGAATAGTAATTGATAATCAAACTGATCAATACTGTGGATGATTTATCTTTATCAGCAACCGGACTTGTTTACATAAAACAGGTAAATTTCCATGTTACACTATTCATTCAATACACTGATGTCATTAAGAAGAGCTATTATTACTAGCCTATTTGATTTTTCAATTCGGATTCGTCAATCCAATAAAAAGATCTTTTAGTTTCGTCTCAATAAAGCGATAGATTCATTTCAAGATTCATATATCAATCTTCAAAATATTTTACTTCTTTGTAAACTATATCATAAGGAATTATTTAACTGTGTTCCGTGCGAATATATGAAATTAAAATCGATCTGGATATATCTTGATAATATTTCATAGAAAAAATAACCGGCTATTTCAGCGAATAATGAACAATTCCAAATTGAAGTAAAAAGCAACATTTTCAAAACTTTTTTATATTTGAATATACGTATTAAAACAAATGACATAATTTATTTAATAAACATCAAGAATATGTTTTTCAATTCTTAGATTTTATTGAGCTATGCAATGAAACATCTGATAAATAAAGCAAAACTATCATATACAAAAAAAACAGATCAAATAAAAGAATCTGAAACATTTGAAGTCTTTATCTAGTGTTGTCAACCATAATATACAGTGTAGTTAACCGACGTGCAATTTTTTAATCGATACTTTTTATAAGCAGAAATCATTATTGATTTGTCTCTGAACCTTTTCTCTATTGTTAGAACTAATTTGCGTTCGGCAAAAAAATGTTCTTTGCAAGAGTTAAAGATTTTTTCAAGTTTATTGCAGAGCTTCGTTCTATTTATGTAATCATTTGTAAATTTAACACTAGAATTTTTAAGAAGATTAGTACAATATTAAACAATTTTTTTAACCATTTTCTATTTGAAATCAATTTTATACGACTCTTATGATTGTTAAAACTGAAAAATTCGTTTAAAGAAGTTTATTTTTCTAGAGAGATACGAGAAACTTGTCAAATCATTATTTATCACTTGAATTTTGAAAGAAGAAAAAGAAAATAGTGTCTTTTCTTTATTTTCTATTTCTATAGAAAGAGAAATTTGATGGCATAAATCCAAGACAAAACAAAAAACAAAGGAAGAATTTAATTTGATTCAAATAATAAATTTCGAAATTTTCATTTATATAATTACATATGTACTCTTGTATATTGACCTTTATATTCGAGTAGTAATAAAGATCGTGGTCCATTATCACCTGCGGGACAATCAACACCTACATAGAAATTGTTTTGTTTTTGAAAAAGAAACAATTCTCCTTATTTAAAATGAACTTACAAGTGATTTTTTCTATGGTTAAAAACCATGTCTTCTTTCGATAATGCATATCAAACTAAATAACAAAAATTAGTTAATTAAGATTTCTACTTTTCTAAATAATCGAGAAATGATTTACTTTATGTCTTTCAGGATAATTGAATTTTCCATCATAAATACGTAAAAATTCTAAACCTAATTGATACATTGTTGGTGACTCGATTCCTTTTAATATATCAATAATTTTTTCAAACAATTTTTTTCTTAAAAAAAGAAAGTAAATTTAAAAACAACAAAAATTCATTTTAAATAAATTTACTTTCGTTCCACATGCAAATGAATCGATTCAATAACACGTCGGCGTCGAATAGGTGCTGTTGATGGTGGAATAAATCTTAAAACATAAAAATTTAAATAGAACAAATCTAAATTAATAACTTACGACGCATATCGCACACTACTTTGTGAAAATGCACTGTTTTGACGACTACGACGTGGTGCAACTGGTGGTGGAACTAAACCACTAAATTTTGGACGTGAACCGGTTATTAATGAATGCAAACCAAAATCAACAAAATCTTCATCTGAATCATTTTTGTAATTTTGTTTCTCATCATTTTCATGAGCTATTAATGCTTCAGATGTTTCAAGTAAAGATAATTCGATAAAATCATTTTCGAGAATTTTCAATGGATTTACTTCTGTAAAGATTGATGGTGATAAAAGTATTTTACTTTCATATTCTTGTTCCTTTTTCATTCGATCTATTTCTAAAGCGAAACAAAAGAATACGGGAAGACTTTTATAAATTGTTCCGCTGATAATAAAATTTAATTAATCATTACAATACGAAACCAGTAGAAATGACTCAATCGTTGTAACAAATTTGAAAATTCATTTGGGGAAAAATGAATTGTTTTCCTTTTTTTTGTTGTTGCTGCTGTAGATTTCATTATTCGAACTTTTAAAAATAAAAAAAACATGAACTAAAACTTACGCACCAGCAAAATGTTTATCGTATCGTTTTATAATTAATTCAATTTGTTGATTAAGAGTAAAAGACTGAAATAAAGATCGAATATCTTCATTATTATTAAATAAAGAATCAATAATATTCTCTTGTTCTTCGTTCGATTCTAAAGGAATTTTGATCCAAATATTATTTTCTATATCATATTCAAGTTTAATTCTATGTGTTCCATAACGATAAATACAACTATAACCAATAGATCTTCGTTGTTGTTCTCCTTCTTGATTTTCGAATATAATACCCATAGAAAAATGTCCATTATTTTCATCATACTTTCGTAAGCAATCATGATCAATATTTGAATGAACTAATTTTCAACTAATTTAATTATTAATTTAATGCAAAAGACATAGACTTACATTCATCAGAATTTTCTTGATACATATTATTTGAACGAGGATTGCTTTTTTCTTCTCGGTTGACCATGCAAATTTCCATGACTGCAAGTTAAAAAAATACAGGAGAAAGAGAAACAGAGAAGGAAAACAAGAATGTCAAAACGAACAGACCACACTATATGTGTACACACATTTGAACAAACAGGACGGCCGTCGACCTTCACGTTCGTAGTATTGCTCACTCCCATTTGTTTTTATCTTTTTCTCTCTTGTTCTCTTTCGATCTTTTGCACTTCGTCTATGAAATGGAATGCATCAGTCACGACCATGAAATATAAATATCTAACCGACTAATGATACGAATTGTTTACTGTATACCCAGTATGCTTTTTGTTTTGTTTAATGATCATTAGATGAACACATTTCATGTCAGTATACTTATCGATCAAGAAAGATATCAATTTATAAACTACATCCAAATGAATATTTTTCTACTAAAACTTACTCATTTTTAAATTAACTAGAAATTTATGAGAAAAAAGTCTATGAATCGAAATTGAAAAAGCTTAAATGTTAAAGTAACGAACGATGTTGAAATTCAACCAATTCTTCTTATTCGATACAAATAATAACTTTCAATATCTCAAATTATCATGTAAGAAGTTTCTATAGCATGAGAATTGAATTTTATGTTTTGATAACGTAAATGCACGATATTCATTTTAATAAGACATTTACTTTTAATCAAATGAATTTCTTGACTAAATTCAATCCTAAATAAGCCATATCGAATATATAACAAATGAACTCTTGCTGTATATTAATCGAGATTTGATATAGAATTGCAGAAAATTTCACTAGGAATCTTTCTCTAATCTTCTTCGACCAACCAAAAGATATTCCAGAGAAAGGATGCACCTTGAATTATTAGGAAAATAGTCACTGTACTAAAATATTTTATATTAGATCAAAAACAGAATTACTTGTGATCTGTTATCTTTCGATTATTGTTTAAAATCGAAACAATTTTTTTTATTCGTTCTCTATTCCGCTTCATTATTACTGAATATCATCAAATTATGTTGTTTTAAGAACAGAAAATGATATTTATGAAATAAAAAAAATGCTTTTAGTTTGTTGGAATAAGTGAATGAGGATTCATTGGTTGGTAGCTGCGGGATCATCGTTTGATTTTGTTTTTGGTCTCGATCTCGATTAAAAATTTGATTATCTCTAGTCATGATTTAGTTTCTAGGAAAAACAAAGATTATTTTACTAATCGATATGATTCTTTGCACCACGGCTAGCACGAGTTGATTTTGTAACTTGTCGAGTCGACTCGCTTATACTTACAATGCCATTTTTAATGCATAAATAGTAAATCTATATCGAGATCTTAGAATTTTATTGTAAATATGTTTTTGGAGTATCTACTAGCGATGAAACCTAACTAATTGGAAGAATGAATGACTAAACGCACATGCATATATTCATGTTTGGGGTAAAATTAGGATTCGACTAGACATAAATTCATAGAAAGGAAATAAATAAAATAAAAATAAAATAATTGATTTCATGAAACAATATCTCTTTTATTTTCATCAACATTTTACGCATGAAAGTTCTTTATAGTCTATTCCAGCAGTGCAAGATGTAGACCAGAGCTCCTAATGGGATGGGATGAGCTCCTAATCCTATGGGAAATGTGATTGTTTTTTTAAAGAAAAAATGATTATTCATTTATGTCACACTTGACAATAGGTGAAAAGTGTGAATATTATCATTGTTTTTCTGTACTGATCATTAGCCCAATTCCGAGCTCTATTCGAACAATTGAATAAAGAATACGATAAAACATACAAAACAGAAAAAAACATAAATGTTCTTTTCGTTTCAATGTTTTAATAAAATATCATCATCTTTTGTTTTATAAATTGTTCAATGCCACCTTCTATAACTATTTTTTCCTCATTATCATCCTTAGTTTCGGATAAACAGGAATATTCAGCTGAGGAAATCAAATTTCGTTTACAACATCACAAAGAGAATTAAAAGGTATTGACAATAATATTCCAACCAGGAATGCACCAATTTCTAGTACATGGTACGATAGACAAAATTTTTGCCTAATGTACGAGGCAGCCGTCCTCTGATTCCGTTCCATATATCAGCCAAGATTATTCTTTTCGATCTATGAAAAACTATGATCCAAATTTATTAAAGATGAAAAGGCGTTTTTGGATTTGACTCTCAATTCCAATTTTCAAGTCGTTTTCCGTCAAATTCTGCCAAATCCAACTTAGTTTCAGACTTGCACATTGCAAGTCTGAAACTGAATTGGATTTGACCGAAAACGACTTGAAAATTCAAATTCTGAATCAAATCCGAAAACATTTTTTAATCTTTCATAAATCTGGGCTATCGTTTTACATAGAGCAAAAAAAAATGGTCGTGACTGATATATGGAATCAGAGAACAACTCCATTCTACATCAGGGAAAAATGTCATCTTTCTTGCAATGTACTAGGAATTGGTGCATCCCTAATTCTAATATTCAAATCGGAATGCTGGAAAACTTCAACTTTCCAGTTAGAAAAAATAAACCTTGATTTTCAGTAAGATTTTTCGTAATATAGTGAATCCCATGGGATGGGATGAGACGACTTGCAGCATCCCACGGAACGAAAATTTCTTCCCATTCTATTACACTTAAAAATCGACTACTGATTAAGAGAATTCAAGAAGTTAAACTATTATTAGAAGAAGAACAACAAAGAACAGAGGAAAAATTAGAAAAGCAAGAAATTAAACTCGAATATTTCACGAAAATATTAACTAAATTTGGGAAATTACCTACGAAACGTCAAATTGATAGTTTTATTGACAATGTATATAAAAAACGGCAAGAAAACAGTAAAGATACCTTGAAAAAATAATTCGATAAATATTATACGAATAAAAATCATTATTTTATTATTTACTAGTTGAAAACTAAAAAACGTTTTGCTTTTATATTTTTTTGATGGAAACATCTGATCGATTTCATTTGCTAGAGTCATACTAGAGAAAAATTTCTGAAAAAGCTCGTCACTAGCGGCTAAACTCAATTTTAGATAAACTTTATCGTCAAGATGTGTATCGATTTACATCTGATAAATTAGAAAAATAAATTCTTAAAACAAATCTTCCGTCAAATTATGTCTGAAAAACTAGTATTAATGAAAGAAAACATTGAAAAAAGTACAAATATTTTTTTACTGTATTCATTTCAATATCAAAAATTGACGTTTCAAGATTTGATTTTCACCATCAGAAAAGAATTCAGAAAAGACAGTTTTCACTAATTATATTGCCTATCATTTTCGCATGATGATAGCAAATTTTCTACTGGAACTTTTCTATTGATCTGACGTGAGCTTCATGTTGTATCCAAATATTTCGCTGTAAAAACACTGTGATCAATAATTTTTCATTCCAATATCAAAACAGAAAGAAGCCACAATATAGTCATCGTTACTTATAAATTCAGCAGTGACGTCACTACTAATGAAGATTTTATATTTATCTATCGAGCTTTCTCTATGAATCAAGGAACTAGGAAAATTAACGAATGGGAATATTGATAAAGAAATTCATAATACAAAAATGAAACGTTTCAATTGAATAAAATATAAAAGAATTTTAGTTTACATGTTATCTGTAATTTCGCGGTTTTGAATATTGTGTTCTATCATGTAGCTAAAAGTAAAGTTGATAATAACAGTTCTCAAATACACTTATTTCTAAGTGGCAGAAAGGAAAACAATTTAGTTCCGATAGTTTTTCAAAATTAATTTTGACTTAAATTCGTGAAAACCGGTGGATTTACCATTTTTTTTGTTTTGAAAAATACTTTTTGTTCTTCTGTTGCATGAATTCGAAGTTTGTTAATGACGTTTTTCGTCTGTTTGTTTTGTTATAATTTTTTCTACTATACTTTTGTCATAGTTTTCATTTAAATCCAAATTCATAAAGAATTCAAAATAGAAATTATTTGTGCATCGCAACTATGTTGTGTTTTTATTTCAAAAATAAACAAACGGTACAATTAATGACAATCGTTTTGAGAATCTTTCTTCAATAATAAATCAATATAAGCACACTTTATATGATTTTCTTCTTGAATGCCTATTTTTTCACATAATTCTTTAGCAATCAATTGTCCGTGTTCAGGTGTTTGATCATCGCGTAAAATAACTTCAAGTTCAATGAAGATTGTTGATTCAAAGCCTTTAACTTGATCAATATGTATTCGTGTTTGTCCATGACCTGTCAGAAATAATGTTCGATGTTTATCAACTTGTCCACGTATTCCACCCAATGACAATGATAAAACATCCTAAATAAAACAATCATTTAATTTTTTTCTTTGTGACGAGAAGATGCGCAAGTATTTTTTCTAAATAAAAATAATTAAGAAAAGCTTGAATGTCTAATATATGTATGTCCAGTTGAAATTTTACTTGTATTCATCTTTCTGTTTTTCTAAAGATCTCCATCGATGTTTAACTTGTTCTGTCACATGAAACGGCTTTTTGAATGGTCTTTGACTTCCTCCAAATCTTAATTGACCAGACTGTTTCTTTCCTCCTAAACCACCTCCACATCGTCTTGGTTTCCAACCAAAAATATTCTTTGAAGCAGTATCTTCAATGAACAGTAGATGCCCATTAAATTTATATTCTTTGTCTCTATCAATATTTCCATCAAGAAAAGCATAGCCTCGCGGTTCACATGTAACAATATCCCGTATGAGATTAATACGAGTTGCATTTGGAAATATTTGTGCTAGATCATGTTCGGCACAAGATGGTGGAATATGACCAATAAAAAATGATGAAGAGCAGCGTGGACGTTTGTAGTTTGATTGATAAGCACGATCTATAGCTCGATCATGTGGTATTAAATCAGTTCCATCAATAGAACCGGACATTTGAGGATCATAAAACTCCCATTGAAAACATGTTGATCGATACATTATCTAGAAAAATAAAACTTAAACTCACTTTTAATTCATTTGGATGAGAAACAGGTGCAATCGAATAATTCGAAAGTTTAGGAATGGACAATGATGCTATATCATTTCGTTCATAATAAATTAATTGAGCTGGACTATCCTAAAAATAAATAAAGAATACTTATATATTTATCTCATTTGATTTCTACTTGTTCTATGCGTAATTTAAGTCGTCCGCCTGATGGGCAATTGAAAAACGTATCATTCTGAGTAAAATAACGTGGAGGACCATCAGCAAATGGTCGAATTCGTTCTATTATATTATTAATATGATCATCAATGGACGCTTTTATTTCAACGTTTCGAGGCATTTAGTTTATACGATATTTTCAATTTTATTCCTTAAAAACTTTCTATTTTATCTAATAAAAATCAGTCGATTCAGATTATGAAGAAATAATCGACACCAATTAAGTGCCACCATAAATTCCTGAGAGAGTTCGCTAGTCACCAATATTTGATTAGAAATTTGAAAACAGTTAAATAAAATAGTTGGCTGATTTCATAAATCGATTGTCTCTACTTCCGAATTGTTCATATGAATATAGGATTAATATCAAATGTCTTTTATTCAAAATCATTGTACTGTTTGTGAATTACAAAGTCGCTATCAATTTTCGAACACTTCTGAAGTTCTATAATTTAACTCTATCAGACACACATTCACATTTGTCAATGTATATCCTACAGTTTATTAAGAACATTACAATATTTTTGGTTTTCATGCCATTTACTAATAATAGCGAAAATGATCCATACAATGTTTAAATGAAAAACAATTATTCATATTTGTGCAGTATTACTTATTGGAAACTTTCAATTCATTTTTCCAATCGAAAACTATGTTAATCGATATTCCACTAGTGAAAAAGCGGCACATTCAATTGATGTCTTTCACAATGCCTTGATTGATCAAACCTTTTTGTTCTTTACTTCAGCATCTTTTTCTTTGGCACTTGCTTTATGATATAAATTTTATTTTGATACATGCTTGAAATGCAGCTCTGAAATTTATTTTATATTCTCTCAACATAGCGTATATTCGACATCGTAGGATACATAGATCAACGTTCTCGAGATGACCAACTCTATGAAATTACAAGATTAGAACGTCTAAATGAGCTGATAAAATGGATTCCACTGCGTTTCAGTTCATTTAATATCTGAATCGAGAATATCTTCATCGATCGTCATTGTACTCTATTGTGTTAGTAATCAAAGATTGTAAATGGATTCAAGAGGAGACGACAAGTAGCATTCAATTGAATCGTTAGATTTCCTTTGATTTCCAATAATAATGCTGCTCCTGAGTATGACGATATTCTCTTTTAATGAAACGGGTGAGTGAAACTTTGTTCAATCATTACACTAGTTAAGAAAATAAAACTTGTATTGACTTTTACATTGATTGAACTCAGACGTTAATTCTTCTTGAACTCTTTAGGGTAAATTGGACATTAGTAATAGTGTTCGCAAGCTGAGATACCGGAATTTATGGCCTGTTAGAAAATTTTCAATCTTGCTGTGGTAATTATTTGGGGAAACCGTAATCAGTCATTAGTTTCTGTCATGCATCAAAATCATTAAACATTTTTCTTACTGACATATTCACATTCACTATTCGCTCACTGAAAGTAATTCTAAGAATGAAAAACACCGTCGATATTGTAGCTTTTCTAAATTTTAGTATTCAAGGAACTGAAGAGAAAACTCTGTTGGTTAGTTCACTGAAAGACGACCTTCGACGATCTTAAAAATATCTCCACCAAATTTCAAATGAAAGTCAAATACTATCTAATATTTAATTTGAAATGACGTCACTGACAATCCAACAAAACAGTATCGAATATATATAATCATAATCATGAATCGTGTTTTGTTTCACTATGAATAAATAACTATTGAAAAAAAAGATATAAATTGCAGTTCATAGGACAACAATTTTATTAATTTTTAAGTGAATTTTATTCGTCGAAATTCTTTTTGTCTTTTATGCCTTGATAAAATCCAGTATGATAACCAGCTAAATACCATGACATCAGCGTAGAAGAAAGAGAATCATTATCATCATTGGGATTTAATATAGGAAATGGAGTTGGACGAGGTAGAGAAGGTAATATATCATTTTCGTCTACACATGATGCAGCTGCTGGTTGCTTTAGATGTTCTTGTTCTTGCTCTTGTTCTTCTTCTGTTCGCATTTTTAAATCGGTTAATTGATGAATTTCTTCATTTCCGTAATCATCAAATGAAATGGTACATGTTGTTGATGATATATTAATTATTGTAGCTTTATAAAAAAGACCATCTTCACTGTATGGACATAAACATAAATCACCGATTTTCCATTGAATCTTCCGCTCTGGTAATGAAGAATCGACTACCATTTGAGGATTGTCGTCTGATGAAGTACTTTTAATAAATAGAAAAATAATGTCGAATAAGAAACTCTTTGTTTTTTTTTGTTACTTCAATTCAGCGGCTGGTGATTCGATTGAAACTGTTTGTTGTTGAATAATTTGATGAAGCTTATCCGATTCAATTGCTTTTGCAAAAGCACGACATAAGAACAAATCGTCATCACTGGGTTTCGATATCTTTACAACGCTACGTGAAATATTCATCTAAATATTAATAAAAGCAGTTAGAAAAAGAAAATAATCTAATAAATATCTATCAATAGGATACACAAAAATTTTCGTCGATTTAAAATTTTTCACTCATAAATTTATGAAAGTCGGAATCAAGTTGAAGAAAAGCAACCTGAATGTGATAGAACTTCACTCTTCAGCAAATCCCTTCGGATTTAAAAAAAAACTGTATTAATGCTTTCGAAGTAATATTCACTTGAGCACGAATTTAAGTCATTCAAATATCTTCTATAAAAATCCATATTTTTATTAATGTGTCAGAAAGAAATCTAGTTAGAACACACAACGTATTTACTTCTGTTTTTAATCCATCGTTGCCATGTGACATCAAGCTTTTTTGACCTTTTATTATTAGTAATTACATACGAATCTATCATATATTAGACTTGAAAATTTAAATCTATAGAAAACTCTTAAGTTATATTAAATTGTCGAATAAATAAAATTTCTTGTTTTATCAACGAAAACAAAAACATTTTTTGATGACTATATCATAACAGTATAAAGAAAAACGAAGAAAAATAAAATAAGAATCATCAAAGTGCATCTTTTTTCCAAATCAACAAAAATAAAATCGCACCGAATTAAAAAAAATTGAAATTAAATTTGATCTCTATAAAATTGTTCACGATCAGGATCAATTCGATTGGCTAATTGTTCCAAATAGTTTATTCTTTTATCATTGTTCTCAGCTTTTCCTTTCCATAGTTGACATAAGGCTAACATGCACCATTTATTTCCTGATTCAAGTTCATCGAGTTCTTCTAAAGGTTTAATATGTTCATCTTCACTAATTAATTGAATTCCCAATTGTTTAAATAATAGCCATCGAGCATAAAACCATGCAGCTTGATCAGAACAATCAGTATAAACAGCACTTAAAACAAGCTGCCATTCAGTTGATAGCAGAGTAGAACGACGAGACGGATTGTGATCAAGAAGTTTATCTAAATATTTTGAACGATAATGCCATGCAGAATAATTTGACAGATTAATACCAATTGTTGAACGAAGAAATGATAATTCATTTTCATAAAATGGTTCTAATTCAGATGTTGATGAAGGACACAAACGTTCAAGAAGATAATAACGATATGCCCAACAATGAAAATTTCGTTCATCATACTCTATTAGAAAATAAAATAAAATAAAATATTTCATATAGATTCAATGTTCAATTATTATCAATGGAAATTATCAATTCATTCAAACTGCAGAGTTTTAAATGAATTATACAATGTATATCGCATCGAATTCAATTCGATCATAATTACTGATCTTTATATTTTATCCAATACATCTTAGTCAATAATAAAATTTTCTTCTTCTGGCACTATTTGAATATCAGAATTTGTATCTTATTTATCGATGTGTAATACATCACTGAGTGTATTATTACTTTTGAGACATCAAATTTTGAAATTTTAATCCTTGAAATATAGATAAGCAACATAATGTGAATGATAAATTGAAAATAAAAATATAAATATGATACAAATAAGAGTAACTTTACTTTTCTATGTTGTCTTCTCAGATTTTTATTACAGTTGTTCATTCTATATAGAATTCACTTTTTGACGAAAGTTTCATCAAACTATTGATACATACATTTAATTGTATCAGTGTAAATAATGCTGTTTCAAAAATTTACACAGACACGAATCGATATAACCCAAGAATGACCTGATTACACAACTTTTCTGTAAAAGTTTTATACGAAACGAAGAAGAGAAAAGTGAGATTCTATACTGAACTTTTCAAATATTGATCTTAACTGTTTGCTTTTCTATGACAACAGAAAATAAAACAGTAAATGTTGCTTTTTTACGAAACAAAATATCACAAACCTAAATATTTTTTACATAATTCTAATTCATTTTGATAAAGATTCAAATTAAATTTTTCTTTTAATTGTTTTAAACACCATTGTCTTTGATACCAACATGAATAAGATTTTGAATTTGATTTCAGACACATCTGTGTTACTTGTAATTCTTTTTCTAAATATTCTTTTTGTTTATCATTTTCTAATTTAACGATTGATTCTCTTCGAATATTCCAAAGTGTAAAACAATCTGGATGATCAACAAGAATATTTTCAGTTTGTTTTAAAAGATTAAAAGAATCCATTAATTGGCGGTTATTTAATATATTTTCATATTGCGTTGAATATAATCGAAGTTTTTCTGCTCGTTCACGTTCACGTGCAGCTTTTTGTTCAGCTGATGTTCGTACTTTAACTTGTCCATGAACAGACATCTACAAATGAGATAGCCTACCGTGATAAAACAATTGTTATTTTTTTTAATATGCAAACGATTAAAACTAATAAAGAAATGAAGTTTATTTCTTGTTTCTTTCTCGTTGATGTTTTGTTTATTTTTATTTTAATCAAAAAACCGAAACATTTATAAGCACACAAAATATTGTTCCATTGTGTGTAATATTTCGAATTTTATAAACGACGACCACGACGACCACCCTTTCGTCGAGTACTATCAGAAGGAATTGGTGTTACATCCTCTTTAAACAAAAAAATAAGTAAATAGTTTATCGATTAATTAAAAAGAAAAACTGACCAATTCTTCCAATTTTAAGACCTGACCGAGCAAGAGCACGAAGAGCGGACTGTGCACCAGGTCCAGGTGTTTTTGTTTTATTTCCACCAGTTGCACGAAGTCGAACATGTAAAGCAGTAATACCTAATCCTCGACAACGTTCAGCAACATCTTGTGCAGCCAACATAGCCGCATATGGTGATGCTTCATCGCGATCAGCTTTTACTTTCATTCCACCTGTCACACGAGCAATGGTTTCTCTAAATAAAAGTATTTTTTTTTCAAGATAAAAATAAAAATTTTAATAAAAATAGCTAACTTACTTTCCTGAAAGATCAGTCACATGAACAAAAGTATCATTGAAACTTGCATAAATATGAGCAACACCAAAGTTAAGTTCACCGTCAGCAAGTTGTGGACCTAAACTAACTTGTTCTTGTTTAGCTGGTTGTTGACCTTTACGTGGACCCATGATGCTCTTTTTTTCTTTATATGAATGATCTAAGAGAAAGATAAGTATCTAGAAGAAGAAGGCGAAGAAAAAAAACAGTTTTCACGCTAGCTGAACGCCATAACGAATATTTATTGAAAAGAAAAAATATTCGAAGCAAACAAGATGACTCTTGTATTCATTTTGTGATGATTTCATTTGGACCAATCGTCTCACGATATAATGTATTATTCAAATGTTTCAATAGTTCTTAGCAGTTTAGTAGAAATAATAATCAATTATTATTTTTTTGTTATCTAAGAGATAATTAAAGTACAAATAAATAAAACGTTTCTGATTTCTATAAGATGTCACTAGTAGTCTATTCAAATAAATCGTTTTAACAATTTATTCTTATTTACTATTTTGAAAAATTTAATAATTGATATTTTAACATAATAATAATATTATCAACGAGTCTATTTATGGTTGGTTTCAATTAACCAATCGTTTGCCAATAGGAATGAAACAATGGCTCAAACAGACACGGATGTGAAGTTCACTCTCAAAAACTAATTCTACGAAAAAACAATGTCGTCATCAAGTGAAAATATGATATTAAGTGCTATATGCACTCGGGCAATTCTAAATTTATTTTGTAAAATCTTGTTTCGTTTTTTACACTTTTTTCTCAATGGTCTTATTCTTCGTCAAATTGATGTAAACATAATTGGAATAGCCAATGTACGTCTACAATTACTCTATACAACGATATTATTTCTATCTCGTGAAGCATTTCGTCGAACAGTACCAAAATTAAATGATCGAAGTTCTATTCATCATTATATTAATTTAGTTTGGTTGATACTTCCCGCCGGTTTATTTATAATATCATTTACATTACCGTTTACATTATTTATTCAAACAGATGGTGCTGAAAAATATCCATTTTATTACTATGCATGTTCATTCTATGCTTTGGCAGCGTTTATTGAGCTTTTATCCGAACCATTTTACTTATTAGCCACGGTAACATTAAATTATCATATTAATATTTACATTGAAATGTTTGCGTCGACTGTCGGTGAGTCTTATTCTGTCAAAGATGAAAATGATGCACGATTTCGTTGCTTTTTTAATAATAGTAGTTCATATGAGGATGTTTCGTATTTGATATAAAGTGATGAGATAAAAAGATAAATATTGTTTTCGCTGAAAAATGGTTCACATTATAATCGATGTGAAACGCTTAGTTAGACTTAACTAGAACAACTATATATAAAACGTAGGAATTTCATCGACGGAAAAATTATATTTAAGCAATGAAACACACCATTGAAAGAATACAATAGAATTTCTTACAATAAGCACCAATGTTTGTTGTAATCCCGTTCATTTCTGCTTTTATCTCTTACATGCTATTAGAACTTAGTTTCATCACTATTTCAATCTGAGTAATTAGTAGAATATGATCGTAAAGTAGATAGGAGCTATGGAACTGAAATGATGAGATAGAACGACTCTGAAGATTATAAGAAAGAATTGATTTTGTTTCATATTGATAATTTTTGACCATAGTCAGACATAAAACAAAGTACTATTTTATATCACATGCTCAAATGATTGGCATTGTTGATAGGTTTCTCATTGAAATCAATAGAGTTGCATAGCGGATTTATTAAATACTAATTTCCGATGATGATATTAGTTCGACATGTTGCAAGATTGAATAATTTTTATTTTATAATTATGAGATTACAGTAATAGAATTCAAGAATTTTTTTACTAATGGTCGTAATATTTTATCTTCCAATTGAAATGTATGTTTATTGTTAACTATGACGATTCCTTAGTATCATTGGAATTCATTGAAGCATAATTCAAAAGTTATAAAAAGCTGATTGACAATACAGTCTATTGCATGCAATCAAATTTTTCATTTCTTTTGAGTGAAAATCGAACTGAAAACTTGTATAATACATCCACTAAATACAATCGAGATAGAATTGCTTGATAATATTCTTATATAGTTGACTAGTGTCAAAAATGAGTTTTAGTAAACATTTTATTTTATATCAAATTTTGTTTATAGGATTCACAATTCAAGCAATTCTCATTTATATGAATCGTCAATCAGCGCTTTATTTCTATGGTTTTGGTTACATAATATATTCTTTATTAATAACAGCAAGTTATTATCTATATTTTTTAACTCGTCCAAAAGAAGAACGTCGTCGTTTATTTAAAATATCATCATTGAAAGATTTGATAATAAAACCAACACATCCATATTTCGATTATAAGTTATTTAATGAAACGAAAACATTTTTTAAACAAGGAGTTTGGATGAAACTTTTAACTGAAGGTGAAAGATATATTATGTCCATATTTAATCTTATTTCATATAAAGATCAAGCAATATTTGATACAATTAACAATTTAGGTTCACTTTTGCCACGTTTAATCTTTTCAACGTTGGAAGAAAGTGCTTATACTTATTTTCAACAAACATTATCAAGAACCAAAACAATTCAAGATCAACATATTCAAGATGATCAAATGTTAAGTGTATCAGAACAAGATGAAGTAATCGAAAAAAAAGTTTCATCATCATTATCAGCAGGTAAAACTCAAAACCAAGTTTCTTTGAAATAAAATAAGAAAAATATCGTTTCTTAATATTCTTTTTCCTTAATGTATTTTTCCATTAGATTAATAACAACAAAAATAGTGAAAAATAATGATGTCGTGTCTTAGAGATTAATATAACCATTAATCAATAAAAATTTATCTCTTACTTGAACATATTTGAATATTTTTTTCCAATAGATCAATGTCATTAGATAGATTTCATTGTACCGGTAAAAAATAAAATTTTCTGAAAAATAATGAACAGGAGTGAAGCGTTCGAATTTGTTATACTTCATGATGAACGATTTTATTCTTATTCGTGTATTTGAACAGAATATTGTTTATGATTAATAATAAGAGAAAGAAAAATAAGTGAATTTAATGATAAACCAAGTATTTATTAAATCATTATTTATCATTAAAAAAGAAACTATAATTGATTTATTTTTGTAACTAAAATTTTTGTTTAGAACAACAAACAATTAAATTAAACGCATTAACATTTTATAATTATTTACTTCGTTTTGTGATAATAATATCACTATTAGTCATAACATTTGGTATTCCATATTCTCGAATTATTCTTAATTTCTATGGTGGTTCAAATTTAATTGAAGGTTCTGGTCCAACACTTCTTCGTTTATATTGTATTTATATATTATTTCTTGCAATAAATGGAATCACTGAGGCATTTTCTCAGGCAACGATGCCAATAGAACAATTAGAAAAATATAAAAATTTAATATCAATCTTTGCTTTATTTTATCTTGGAATATTTTATATTTTAATAAATATAATTGGTATATATGGAATAATAATAGCTAATTGTTTGAATATGTTATTACGTATCATAACAAATTTATATTATATTCATCAATATTTTGATTCCATGCAAAGATCAAATCCATTTCAATTTTCATTTTATTATTTATTTACATTATTTTTATCATCATGTATTTGTTATTATAGTGAAACATGGTTCGCTAATACTTTGATTCATTTTATTTTTGGAATTTTCTTAGGTTCTGGAATGTTGCTTGTAACCTGGAAGCAAGAAAAAGAAATGATTCATTATATATATTGCATTTTAAGATTAAATCTTCAGAAGAAAATTTCTTAAAAAAAAACAATGAAAAAACTACTTGTTCTTTTTAATTCTAGATGTTATATAAAACAAACGAAGAAAAAGCTACTGAATATAATTCAACAATTGATCAAGAAAATGAAAACCAAGGTGAAATAATCGTTTCACGTAGTAGTAGTCAATCAATTCAACATCCTTTACCTGATAAACGTGAAGCATTACGTTTGAATAATTTACCACCAACAACATTATGTGCTTATGTTAATCATAAAGTAACATTATGTAAACCAATAACACGTTCAAAAGCAATATCATGTGCACCGATAACATTTAATCGTGCAACACAAACATTATTAGATGAAGAAACGCCACCAATAAGTTTACTACCAATACCAGTGGGACTTGTAACACCATTACCATTAGCGTTAGGAACAACGGATTGTCCAGTACCAGTGCCAGTACCAATACCTGTTCCATTTCCACTTTTTTTCGTTATTAATGATCAAAAATTTCAAGACTACGAATCATATTTGCAAAAATTGAAAGAAGTTTTACCAACAAATGATGAAGATACACAATTATTAGTTTATGCACAAACACTTTTCCCTAATGATGATCTTCTTGGCTTAGGAAAATTTAATCCCAAGGTATTTATTGTAGACAATTCGTATTGTTTTTTTGAAAATTTTCTATTGAATTTCAAAAATCAAAATCGTATTTAATACAATATTCTAATAGACTACTTCATTAAGAAAATAATAATTAAATTCTATTATTAGTTATAGCTCAATAGTTTCTTTTATTTAATGAAAAGAAACTGATACAAGTTTAAGAATGATATTGACAGCTTATGCATTGAATTCTAAAACAATTCTTAAAGTAGTTTGAGAATAAAAATTCATTTCATTTGTAAAATCATTAATCTTTAAATAGTTTGTAGCATAATCTTCAGAAGAAACAATAATATTTTTATATTGTTTAATCTTAAGTTTTGAACCTAAAGTATCTCTGAGGATCTAAATGTTTGTATGACAGTTTGAATATAAGAATAAGTGTAGACGAGTATAATAGTAATTCTTTAGGTAAATATATTGACTTTTCACACAAATCCTACGCTTACGAAGACTCTTGTCATAGGTGTATATTATCAACGAAATTAGTTACTATTGATTCATTGAACATATAATAATATTAGAGCCATTATAATTTGAACGAATTTCTTTTTTTTGTCGTTTTTTTTAGAGTTCACCATTGGATGAAGTTGAAAACGATGAAGTACATATAGTAGGAAGAGGATCAGATGGAAATAATCAAATAGAACAAGAATTAACAGCAGGAGATAATGTATTAAATAAATTAGTATTTGACTTTGAAGATTTTGATTTGTCAACAATGGCTTTAACAGGTGGAGAACAACATTTAAATACAACAAATGGAAATTCATCTGAAAAAATTGAATATTTAATGAGACAAGAAGATGCAAAATATATTCTTAAATGGCATTTTGGCGTTAAACTTTTTCGTGCATGGATTGAAAGTAAAAATAAACCAATTAGACAAAGATTATTTCAACGTAAGAATTTTCTTTTAATTTTTTTCTTTTAATTTCATTTTTCGAACAAAATAGAAAACACACGTGTTCGCAATTTATCATCAAATGATGCTGACAATAGTTTATTAAAACGCCTTTATCGTTTTGATCCGTTATTATATCGTGCTGATGAATTAAATACAGCACTTTGTCTTTTTTTAAAAGAAATTCGTGATTTATACGATGGAGATTCAATTTATTATCTTTGCTTGGGTATTCAACATTATTTACGTGAAAATCATCCATTATCATCATCAACCACCACGACACGTCGCTTTAATGAGGGACATTTCTATCGTACAGAATCAATATTTTTTGATTCGACGTTTTTTCAATTTCAATCAAAACTTCATTCAATACTTGTTCGTTTTTGTCATCATCGTGATCCATCAAGACCATTATCGATGCGTGGACCAACATCTTCAAATATTGATGATCGTCCATCACGTATTGAAGAAGAGCTATTATGGGAAGCAAAACAATTAGGTGCACATACACCATGGGTTTTGTTAAATACAATTTTATATTTCAATACGAAATACTTTTTTCTTAAAACTGTTAATGAACATCAAGTTTTATCATTTTCAAATGTTAGAAGACATTATAAAAGAAATGTTGGACCACATGGAGAAGAATATGGAAAATCAGTTTATTTAAGGTTTGTTCCAATCGATATTTTTTATTTTAGTAGGAAATAAGACAACAAATTATATGATTGAGTTGAATTAAATACTTTAAAATAACCTATAATTAATTCAATGGTAGATTTCTATTAAAAATATAAAATATGTCTTTGATTCATTAGACGACAGCTGTTTGATAGGTTATTTTCAATAAATATCTCTGAAATTTCTATCAAATATTAAAAATTTTCTAGTGTGTTACGAGATCATTTTTTGTTTTGTTTCCATTATCCTAATCGCAGAATTTTTTCGACTGTCCCGTTCATAGAAAGAAGCATGAAGATTCTCTATGATTGCAAACACGACGTTTTTCTTATACCGACAATAGAAAAATAAGCATCTACATCTATAATAAGTATTTTATCGACTATCAAATAATTATATTACTTGAGATTTATATAATAATAATGATAATTAACTTTCATTTAATTAATGTCACAGTTGATTTTTATGGAATTTCAAAGAAAAAATTTCCTATTTCATATCTTTACACAGAAATGTATAATTAAATTAGTGCTGATTTAGAAGATAATTTGTTTCATAAATTTAAAAATGAAAAGTCCGTATCAACTATTCGAAGCTTTTGTTACATAAAATGATATTGATTTGTATACTTATGCGAATATGGTTTTTTTGTTAATTCTAATTTTATCTTTTAAATGATTAGATATTATCCACCATCAACAACAATCCATGGAATGGAAGAACAACAATTAATTTATGAACAAGCAGAAAATTATGACGATCCATTGCGCTGTCCAGTTAAACTATTTGAATTTTATTTAACAAAATGTCCTGAAAGTGTAAAATGTCGACAAGATGTTTTATATTTATTACCTGAAGCAACATGTGTACCTGAATCCCCACTTTGGTTTTCATCTCAACCATTGTCTGCTTCGACAATGGATCATATGTTAACGAGAATAAAAACTGTGCGTGATGTAAATGATATTCATTTGTCAATGAGTCAAACATCATTCGACAATAATAATCAAGGACGATCATAAACTTTTTTGTCTTTTTCTGTGTATTGTATTATTTGTTTCTTGTTGTATCCCGTTATTAGTTTGTGAAAACAAAGTTCGACATTGAATGTCACATGTCATCAGCTTCTGTTTTTATAGATAGAAAAATATTTGTTTGTTTATTGTTTAAAAAGCCACATTCATTGTCATGTTGGTTTTTTCTCTCATTATGTTTTGTTCATCAGGAAAAAAAGCAGCTTGTATCTATTGTATCTATCATCTTGCATTTATCTTATCATATTGATTAAACAACAAAAATTTCAATTTACAATTTAACTAAAGACACAAATTTTTAATTCAGTTCATAGTGTTTTTGGGAGTTATTTGTCTTCGAGTGGAGTCGATCATATTTTGGTAGAAGGCGAATAACTTCTCCATGAGGTAAGATATAATAGCGCAGATTTTTGAAAGGACATGATTCAGCCATATTTTTTAAATGTCTTGGTAATTCATGGGCATTATACCAACAATGTGAAAGTGATAGATATAAAAGATTTGGAAGAAATTCTGCTTGTATTGAAGTTAATTGTGTTTGCGTTGGTTTCTCTATATGTAATGAACGAAGATTAACCAATTTGGATAAATCCAAATCATTACAAAATGTTGAAAGATATAATGAAATAATTTGGGGAGCGAAATGCGAAAAAGATTTTATGTGAAATATATCTCTGGAAGGAATATTTGCATGAAAACGAGCAGAATTTATAATTCCATTTATTCGACGATGATTAAGAGGATAGAATGCAACATAAAGATCAACTAAACGAATATAATTTTCAAATAAATATAATATAATTTCATCTGGTAGCTGTTCGATATGACCGATTTCATTGATATTTAATACACTGGTAGGTGCTTTGGCCATTGAAACATACTATTCAATCAGTTTTAATTACGCTGTTGACGTTATCATTTTTTGTTTTGAAAAAATTCAATATATGATCCCAAAATTAACTTTTCATAGTCAAAAACAAATGCATTATCAGTATTACTCATATGTTTTTCTATTTTGTCATGGACGCAACGTCACGAATGTTATTTCTCTTTCTTCCGCTGTATCCAAGAAAAGAAGAAAACAAATTCAAAGCATAAAATAAATAAAGATAAAACACGTGTTTTTTATGGGAATAAAAGAAACAATACATTTTTTTCAATCGAGATGTGTGAAAATGTTAACTTAGATCGAATTTATTCAGTTAGATCTGAAAACGAGACCTGAGGGTGTAGGTGTGAGTAATGGTTTATATTGCCTTTACACTAGCATCCATCTACACTCAAACCGAGTTTTAAACTTTTCAAAAATGTCATTTTGATTTTTTTAAGCAAGATATTGTTTCCAAAAAATATCAATGGCAGATCATTGGATGCAGAATTCTTGTCGCTACAAGATGACCTATTAAGTTTTAACTTTTCCAGCTAAGGACAATTCGTAGACTCACGCAGCTTCTAACTAACTGTCGTTTATGAGTTCCCATACAGATGTATCGATTTCGTTGTTGTGTATAATGAGTATTCATAAAGAAAAGACTAAAGCTGATAGAAATCAAATCATTCTGATCATGTCAAGTGCCTCAAAATTGGTGGAGAAAAAAAATGTCTCGCCGTTACTAAAGCCGCCATGTTTGTCTTTTTTTATATTTTTATCTAAGTAAAACCAGTTTAGAGAAAACTTCTCGCTATTTAAAAGTCTGACCGAAGCTCTACAAAGCTGCGTCTGAAAGTGTTTGATTTAGGGTAACAGTTTCACAAGAAATTTCAGTTTTATTCGCTGCCCTGAAAAAAATCGTCTTTTTATTTCACAGCGTTTGGCAATAAAAATTCCTCTCTACCAGCTCGAGACTTTGTCCAAAACTGATATTTTTTTTATAGAATACACATAACACGACAAGTTGCATCAAATGATGTTCGAACAAACTTTCTAATTATCAAAGGCTCCGAGATAATGCAAAGAAATGTGTCAAAAACGTCACAACGTTATGCTTGGAAAAGATTATATACATACACATACGCTCATGTAATAAACAGCAATAAAAGTTTTTAAAAGACTTAAAAGCATTTATAAAGATTATTTTACTTTGCTCGAATATCTTTTACTTAAAATAAACATTTACTTTAATTTAGTCCGTTTGATAATGTGAAAAGGAATTGTATTTAAATATATGTACCTGTAAAATATTGAAAGAATATAAAATAATCACTAAATACGGAATCAATTTGTTTAAAAAACACGAAAATTTTACGAAAAAAAGTTTTTTAGCAATATTCTACTCTTTTTCAATTTTGATGAGAAATACAGGAAAATTGATCCAAATATAGGAGAAAATAGGATTTTTTTTAAATATTGGATGAATCCAAGGACAGCGATTATCTTGAACCTGAAATGATAATAAGATCACTTTCTGAAAAAGTAATTCTTCTGTATTGATGCTTCTCAATATAGATAGTTGAACTAAGCTATACTAATAAACTAAACCTTAGCAATGGACATCATCGTAATATCTTTTTTTTAATTTACTTCTTGCTAAAACCTTGAACATTCTACAGCGAATTTCAATTCGAGTCTTTTTGTTATATTATATATAATAGATATTGAAATAAAATGAATTCAACAGAATCAAATACATATTCGATAGTAATAAGAGTAAACGAAAATATATGTCGGTCTTTGTGTATTAATGAAAAAGTCATATGTTGTCGAATTAATCAATTCATTTATCAGAAGACTACGATGTGCAAAGGTGAAATGCATTGCATATTCGATGCTGAAGATTTTTTCTTAATTTCTGCTGTGCTTATCTACTCTACTTAATCGCATGAAAGTTTTCTATGATTATTTATAATAAAATAATTAATTCTGTATGTTTCAGAGGACTCAGATTTTGAAAAGGATTTTTTTCCTCATATATGTAAGAAGGTCTTGATCAGCATTTCGATTGTCGAAGGGAAAAAGCGTTTTGTGATCTTCCAAATAAAGCATGTGTGTATGAATAAAATCGATCTTAAATAGAAAAATAATATATATATATATATATATATATATATATATTGATATGTCTACAGTAATGAAAGCTATCTGTAGTCAAGAAAAGCCTTCATAATAGAGGATAACTAAAAAATAGAGTCGTTTATTGAGGAGAATAACAATAACTAAGCGGATAAGAATTTACCGAGGAGACTAATAGCTGAATGAAAAATAAAAAAACATGATAATAGTTTGAACATAAATGTAAAGTTGTAATCGTTTACTGTGCATTCGTAGTACAAAATTTTCTTTCCGGCGTAAGAGGAAAGACGAAAGCACTATGGATGATAAAAAATCCCCACTTTTCGATATGAGTCTACTAAGTTGACCATAAGAAATACGTAACATTTACAAAACATTGTTTCTTTTATGTACACAATAGTGCTTCATTTTGTATCCGAATTTTAAAAAATTTTTGAAGTCTTTTTTAAGATTTAATAACAATAAAATGAACCGAAATTTCAATATTGAAATTTTTAATCAGTTTCGATTTGAAGCAAGTATGTTCCCATGAATATTTGTTCTTGTAGTTTTGTGATCATGTGTCGATATGTTTAGCTAGTGAAGGTAAACTTAAATGACCAATAAAAGATTGCGAAATGACTCTTGATATGATGGATAGTGAAGAAACATTATCCAATGAATTAAAATATTCAATATGGAATCACATGTACGAGATTCATTCGGGCTCGTTTGAACGATTAGTTGAAAAATATTCGACTGTAGTAAAGTTTATACCTCGTGAACAAAAAGTTAGTATTTTTTTATTTTTATATTTCATTTAATAAGTCTAGGAAAGAGAGTAATATTTAAACTAATTATGACAATATCTATCGATAATTGTAGGACTTTCATAAAATTCGCATAATATGAGAACGTTACTTTCTTGTTAAAGTATTCAATTAATTCATAACTTCTTTAGGATAATGTTTATTATTAACTTGATATTTCTCTCACTTCAATCTGATGATGAGATAATGTCTATGCAGATTTATTTCAAGAAAAATCTTAGATTCCCCAATTAATATAATGTGATGTACCGGTGTTTTTCTTGAGGATAGTATATTATAGTGTGCTCTTTTCGAAACAATTGAGTTTTTTAAGTCTGTTAAAATTGATACTATTGTATTCGATATTCAATCTCGCATTTAATTGTTCTATTCAAAATAATAACCCACATCAATTTTTTATTTTCATTGTGTGTGACATATCTCTGAATCGTGTTCATCATCTGTACTATAGCAATATAAAACTGAAGTAAAAATGTTTTTGCCGTTGTTTAGGAACTTCTTAAGTGAAATAGTTTATTTAAAAAGTTGGGAGATCATTTCATAGGAAATAGTTTTCGCTCTTAATTGAAACCTTTGAATATGATCGTTTGAAATTATCAATAAGTAAATAAAATAAAGCAAGACGAGTAAAAACGAAGTCTCTGTTTCTGTAATTACGCATTGTACATATATATATATAACGCTAACTTGATTGATTGAGCCTCAAATTTCATGACAAAAAAATCAATTCTTATTTTTCTCTCTAATAACATATCGTTCTTAGCAAAGAGCGAATTCAATTTTTGCTATAAAATGCTAAATATTATTTCTTCATTGTTGTCAACGAATAGTAAATGAAATACAAAACAATACATTCATTTATTTTTATTCCTGAAAGAAGGTTATTATTAATCGAGATCCTATGAAGTTATTGATCGTTGTACAGCCAATTGAATTTATTTGATTATTTATTTCGAGGAAAGAATGAGCTGAAAAGCATAAAATGATTTCGAAAATTTGAAGAATGTTTCATTAATCGTATGACATATGCAGATCTATTAATTTTCCAAAACAACTTTGCTAGTTAAACGCATAAGATGACCTGTTTTTCTTTCTATTGTTCATATAATTGATGACCTCTATATAGTATGAAATGACCTTTTCTATCCTTATTAAGGCGTTCATTGGCAGAAAAAAGATGAACATTCTTTTTTCTCTTTAAAAGAATATGGTTTCTTTCTGTTTTTTCTTGCTTGTGATCGCTCGTTCACTTGAATATTATCCATTTTGATCAAATCAAAGACTAAACACTATTGCTTTTCCAAACAAAATTAGTTGTGTAAAAAACCCGACTTATATTAAGATTTTATTCAAAGATGGCCATTCAACAAGAGGATAAGGTCTATTTTAATTTCTTTTTTTTATCATTGTAAACTATTCTGTTTCCATGAAGCTTTTAAAAAATGAACCTATGTGATCTTTTTATGCTTCCTTCTTTACTTTTTTTAGAGGGATTTTTATAAATACATTCGTTAGGGACTTTTCTTCCTTAAATTCTTTTATCAAAAATTAAGACGTTGTATTCGGAATTATATTGAATAAAACACAAAAAATAAAAAGCAAAATATATTTCTAGCCGAATGAATAATTTCAGATAACATAGTTACGATATCAATTATAATCTTTGGGATAAGAATTATGACTTATAAATAGAAGTTACATCCGTTTCGTTATATTACATGAATATAATACAGCTCATAGTAGGAACAATAAAAAAACATAGCATTATCTTTAAGTAAGGAAGTCAAACAAAAAACGTTTAATAGATCTTTGTAATATTATAAAAGACATTATTTGTCATTAGTTTCCCAATCGAAACTAAAATCAGTAACGATATTTGAGCACAGAAGATTTTGAAATGCAATTGATATCAGAATGAAAAAACTTTGTTCCTTATGTTGATAGTCGCCTCCTTAGTTCGATGTCTTCAAATAAATCATCAGTGAATCCCTAAAATATCTTTAGATATCTTGTGATGAGTTCGGAGATTTTTGACAAATTCTAATCTCATGGTATACTTAGCAATCGATCTATTCACCTTTCGTAATAATTTGTTTTTAACTTTTCATAAATCGAAATCGATTTTTTTCAGAAAAGGCTATCGTTTAAAAAAAAATTCTATCTAAATTTTTCAATATGTCTGTGTACTATTAGACGAACTCTATAGAGTCACTGCGAACTCATGTCATAACAATGAAATGTCACCGAGAGTACTCATAAAAAAGCTTACGATATTTATTATTTAGAAAAGAAAAAAAGAAGTTATATTATAAATACAGAATCCTTTCTTTTTACGTTTGGCTTTATTATATATATCTATGACCACAAAAGATAATGGTGAATGGTTTTTTACTTGAGATATGCCTCAAAGATTCTCTCGAGACAGATCAGGATTTCTTGACAAGAGTCGACTATCAATGATTGTTAGCTAATTGGTAAAATAAACGAAATTCATCTATAATAAAACTCGATTTTCATGTTCGTCGTATGTTGACTGAAATATTTACATTTCCTTTCTTTTATATTTTTCTTCTGGTAAAGGCTTTTCAAGATTTTATTTTTCTTGGTTATTTATATAACTTATTAGTGTTTCTAATTTAAGTAATCGGCTAATAAGCACAGCTTTTAGCAAGTTTTTTTTGTTTGAAGAATTCTATGACATAAAATTCTGGAAATACTATACTTCTGTAATAATATTCAACCTAGAAGAAAGAATTTAAATTTTTTAAATTGTTGGTTACTTATCCTAAAGATCGAATATCATGATATATATATATACACGAGAATTTTGTTAAGCATCATGAGTATTTATCGAAAGACAGGAGAGAGAGAGAGAGCATGCACACGGCTCATAATATAGTTGATTTTTATAATACTCGAATTATCTCAAATCCCTTTTTATGATGTAAATTGAATATAAATGTGTGATGAAGATTAAAAACCGAGAAATATACATTCTTTAACAAATCAACAAAATTTCTATAAAACGAATTTTTCTTTAATAGTCAAAGAATAAGCATTGAATATGATGTTGGATAGATTTGCGAAAGAGAATCTTTAACTAATTTTTCTAAATCTTTTATTTGATTAACAATGTTCAATCATTTTCGTAAAACCGAGGATAATAAATATCTGATGTGGCTAATTTGCGTCTCAATTAATTACATATATATATATATATATACGTATATTTATCTTTAACACAAAATATTTTATTTTCTATTCAAGATCAATAAAGCATTTGAATTGGTTGGAACATCATATGGTAAAATTAATCAAATTTTATCAAAATTATTTACGAGTATAATCAATGAACAAGAAGCTATTCACCAAATAGTTCTTGAAAATAAAAAAATAGAAAATATGTTAATTGAAGTATTGATGTGCTCTTCAACAACAACCCAACAACATACAACATCATCTTTAGGATCCTTGTGAAACGGTGTGTGCATCAGGGTGTTTTTCTATGTTATTGATTCATTTTTCTTTGTTTCGTACATGCACACCGTGATTGTGCACTTCATGTTTGAAAATATAGTTACTAAATGAAATTAATCAATTTTCTAAATTCCGGAGGAATGTCTACCACGAGTTGCTGAATCGGAGGCTGCTAAATAGGGAGATAGTTTTTAATCTTTAGATATGATTTACTGTTTTTTTTAAAACAAATGCCATATTATTCTAGGCATCTTTATTGCAAATAGTATATGGAGAGATATTTTCTCATGAAAAAGCATAAAAAGACAATGCACTTTGACAATTCATTCGTTACGAAGAAAATGAAAATAGTCCGTGAATCAGTAGTCCATTCCTTTTGTAAATAAATCTAGCAGCCGCCGCTGAAGACATTACTCATTCAAATAACGAGCCGCTGGAAATCTTCAAAAATTGAAAACTGTTGCTCGCCGTCGCCGTTCAACCCTTCGGCTGACACCTCTAGTCGCGTGTGACAAAAATCCGGTTCCAAGAGCAGTATTGGAGCGCAAACACTTTACACTACAGCGAGCTTTAATTTGAGAACAGTTTTATTAGAAAGAGCATATTCAATTACGTATTGGGTAAGAAAATCTTACTGGTAAACCTCGAAAAGCTTCACTTCATAAAATTGAGCATAGCATTATTTCTAACCGCATGGCGCAGCTGAGGCGATATTTAGCATTTATCGACAAAACAAAATTAGAATATCTAAGTCGTTCGTATATATTCTGATAGACAAAAACATTCTGTATCGAAGGGGCCTATTTTCAAACAGTATAAATCGAGTATTCATGAACCTTTCCCAGGTCGAACATTCTGGCCACCAGATCCCGTAGGATACTCCAGTAAATATGCGAGAAAGTTGCCATATCCTGCAGGAAAACACGGGAAATCGCTGGAACATGGAAGTAGTATTCCGATCAAAAATACGGTCGGATTTTCCCGGCGGATTCCTGCCAAGTTCCGGTGCATTCCGGCAGGAATTGATCGGAAATCACCGGAAAAAATCCAAAACTTTTCCAGCCAGAATACTGCATCCACAAAATCAACGGAAATAACCGAAACCGACCGTTTTCAGGCCGGACTCTTTGACCTGGGTTGGAACAATAGCTGTTTTTGTTAAGTCTTCCAGAGAGTGCTTCATATCTTTCTAGTATCCAATGAATTTTAAAATCTAACATGATATTTGAGATCTGGAAACTTGTCTTTATCGAAATATAACTACTTTCACAAAAGTCAGAACAAAACGTTTTTTCGATCCTTGAGGGGTACTCCAGATGTTAAAAATTGAGTTTTCATAAAATACACAATAACCTCGTGGAAAATAATCAGAATTCAATGATGATTCTCAAGCTAATAAAATGAGGTGCACATTTTCTGTGAAGTCAGCTTCCTAATTTAGCACACCTCTTTTTTGATCGTGCAATTAGTATATTGGCCAAGATTGAGGGAAAACAATCAGTTTAACAGAACATTTTGTGGTCCTCTCGTATACCACTCCTTTATTTTATTGTTCCTTTCCCACAACTGTTAACATCTCTAGCATCTTTCAGCACCTTCGGCACTTTCTAGTAAAATTTGGTGCTTGGAGTCAGCACTTCCCCCTTGGTTTCACTTCACAATGATGTTATTCATTCACTGGTTCTTGCAATGTATTTCTTTTATTTCCTAGCACACGTACATCATTTGGGATAAAAATAAATCATGTCTTTTATCAATTACGAGAAAAAATTGATAAAAAAAAAGGTAATCTTTCTGTAAAATACGACAAATTCACAATCCATCACGTCACATGCATGAGTTGATTTACTTTCTTTTGTTCAGTTGTATTCAAGGCTATTAGGTGTATCTTGTCATGGCATATAGAATTCATCGTAGTCTATTGTGACTTAAACTAATAAATCAATTTGAATACCCTCTCTCTCTAATGCAAAGCGAAGACCTCTAAACATACTGAAAACTTTTTATGAGACCCCATTATATCCAGAAAGCTTTAGCTAGACAAGAGTATATTTTGTTTCTGGTAGTTTCTTTCGAAGAAAATCAAATTTGATTTTTTAAAAGTTCATTAGTCTATTCGAAACTTTTTATGCTCGATTTTTTTCATATCGATAAGATATTATTGTATTGTTATGGAATGATCTGCACTGTCTAGAACAAAATAATCAATAAAATAGTAATTATTTCAGGAAAAAAACAGTTACTACAGTTTTTTACCTTGATATTTAATCAGATAATGAAATAATACTCTCTAGTATGTAATTTATAGTAATTAATCTTCGTTTTGATATGTTAATGTAACAGGCAAAGAATTTACTATGAACTTTTTCATAGGCGTTTGAGTAGTGCTATCAAGTTTCTTGAACTTCAAGTGCGAAGAAAAAAAGATCAGTAGATAAAAACGCCAGATTACGAATTGGTAATTTGTATATTTTTCTTTAGGAAAGTACATCGGTATCATTTTATCACCATCATCAAGATCTCGAATACAATCTAGTTTTTAAAATAAATTGATTATATAAGAATGATAGATATCAGTAGAAGCTAATTGCTCCACTAAAATTGAAATAAAACGTAATTCTTGAGTGTAAAAGATGCGTTTGCCGACTGTTAAACCGCGAAGAACACAAGTATCTGAATATGAACAAAATTACAAGATCGATCTTTCTAAAGTATCCAAAGTTGACTTTCAGCACTTGATAAATTCCGGCTAAAGCGGAAAGAATGTACTAATATTTTTAAAAGAGAGTTCACAAAATAGAATCCCAAAATTTGTTTTATTGACAATCAAGTAGTCTTGGTCTGGTCATATTTTACAGATTTAATTGCTTTTTGTAATTTGATAAAGTGTAAACTCTCAAGAATGGCTTTCTATTTATAGATCTATATATTAATACCAAGTTAGAAAAGTTTCATTTCAAAAAAATGGAATCTGGTAGACATTGTCACCTCTGGCACTTGCTCTAAAAACAGACAAGAAAGTCGAACAGTTACATTGAATTTTCTAAAATATGCAACTGGCAAAGATTTTCCTAAAGAAAAGTCATTTTCCTCAAACCTAAAGTAATGAAATTTATGAAAGAATTCACCATAAAAAGGAGATTCCTAATAAAAGATCATGCATCCATGTCAATTTGAGTGTTTCTGAAGATGATTATTAACAGTCGTTCGAAGGTTAATTGAAGTCAACAATTCTTGTTGTGATATTTTACTAATAAAAGTCACGTCAGACTTTGAACGAGAATCCAGAATTTTGAAAAAAAAGAAGAACATCATACGACAAAATCATTCATCCTTAATATTATATTTTCCTTTTTAATTAAGCAATAACATATCTTAAATATATCGGACATGTTTATGTTTATTTGATTTTTGCTATTGTTTATCTGAACCTATATCTAACATGAAGCCGTCATACAATCAATATACAAAATCAAAAACAAATACAAATAGAATAATACAAAGAAAAATATGTAAACTCATTTCAGTTGGAAAGCAAAGATTAAATGGCAACCAAAAAAAGTGAAGATTACAATTGGTAAGACTTTCATGGAATTTCATAGAATTACTTTCATAACAATATGTCGAAAAGAGCACAACAATTTAGATAATGTCCATTCAACCGAGTGGACACATGCACAACAGTTATAAATGAGATTGAGAATGACGACGGTATGCTTCAGTTAATTGAAGATGAGAAACATTTGATGACGAGTAAGGATAACTCTTCTGATAATAAATTGCATCTGCGCAATCTTTAGCATGTTGCCGTAGAAATTTAATTTCACCGGCGAAGCATAAACCTATTGTAATAGACAAGTATATTATTGATCTCAAATCTGCTGTTTGTTTTTAATGAAAAGCTTACAAGCACATAAAGCAGAAGACAATGCTACGCATTCTAACCAGTAGCTGTAGGATAAGAAATTAAACTCAGGTCGTGGCATCCAAAGACGATCTTGACTATAAGCACCATAGACACATACAGCAATCAGTTCGAATACAACTAGAAAAAAATAGACATCTTAGTTTCTTTTTTATATACTTCTTCGCAATTCGGCAGAAGTCACAGTCAAACATTTACGATGTACACCCATCGAAATAGTAGAGACCTGGATTTACTTCTAAACACTTCATTCTCGGGAAAAAATATGATGTTACTTTTTCAAGGTTACAGTTCAGGAAAACAAATTCTTCTATTAATTCATTAATATAGGGAAATTTACCCTTGATTCTCCTTCGATGGCTAATAATCACAGACTCACTATGTTGCTTTCCTTGAGTTATAAAGATTACACTAATTACTTATTAATTCTGCCTGGAAGATCAGACATCGAAGATAATTAATCAACAAAAGTGCAAAAAAAGTCACAAATTCAAAACTTTAAAATACATGCGATAATCTCTAAATGCAATGAAAAAGGTGAATAGAATCAATCTTTAGAAAGCCACTAATTCAGAATCTATATGTTTGATTGACTACAAATAAATAAGGCATGGTGAACTATCCCAAAACTGTAGTCAACAAAACAACTTACAAATAGAGAATGACATGATACAACAAACGAGTTGAAATCTCCATTGCCAACGAAATGAAGAAAAAACTGCTACAACTAAACTGGAGACAGTTGTTATTGTAAAAATTAATGCTAAAGTAGCAAATGCTTGTACCCATTTAAACCAAGCTACAAAAAAAAACAACAGGAAATCAATGATTTTCTCTTTAAACGAAGAACTCTTTAAAATCTCACTTGGAATAATCCAATCGCGAAAGCGATACATTTCATTTGTCCAAAACCAAAAACAACCTGTATATGGTATTTGTAAATCATCTTTATAATGACGATATTGATATAGGCATAATTCCCAAAGGCCAATATTTTGAAAATCTTTCGGCGTATCTTGATAACGTTTTGTCCAATAAGGTGATGCAAATGCTGATAAACAACTGAATCCACTGAATAACATGAATATTGATGCAACAAAAAAATTTGTTGAATATTCAGCAGCTCCAAAATGAAATATACTCATCTAGAAATAGAAATATCTTCTATTTTATTGTAATAAAAACTTTCAACTAATAACAAAACAAAAACAAGTTTTAATTTTTAATTTTTACTTATTTTTTTCCTCCACTGCGTCGGCGAACGGTTGTCCAGTCATCTTCATCGACATCCATCGATTGTTCCTTTGGTTTTTCTACTTTAGGTTCTTCTTCTTCTTCTTCTATCATATCATCTTCACTCTCACTAGATGATGAACTGTCATCATCATCATCATTTTTATGTTTAACCGACATTTGTACTGGTGGCGCATTCGCATGCTGTGTTTGTAATTCTTGTTGAACATCATTCAATTTGCCTTGTAAAATTAAACTAATATAACGAACAAATAATTGTGATAATTCACGACTAGAATCATCATCTAAAACTGTATTAAATTCTTCATCAAGTACTTCATCGAGATATTCTTGAATATCATTTTCATTGAGAGACATTGATGATGCTGATCGAACATTTCGTGTAAGATATTGTCCAAATGTATCAATAAATGCTTCATATTTTGCTTCACTATCTGGACCACCCATCGAATGGGTTACAGCTATTTGTAAAGCTGTCCATCGTGAAAATACTGATCGAATAATTGGCACAGTTATTGATAATAACGACATTTATGATTTAGAATATTCAAGAAGCAAGAAATTTCTTTTTTTCTTGCTTTGCTCACACATCTCCATTGATAACCGTCGTTCTTTTTCTCTTTCGACCTCTCTTTGTTTTCGTATATCAGAGCGCGCTAGTTATACATATGATCCTATTTTGATTGGATTAAAAGAATTTTACAGCGAACAAACAATTGAATTCAATTGGGAACAAAAAATTAAGAATGTTTGGCTTTGGTAGAAAGAGTTTTGAATCAAAGGAAGGATTTCATTGGAATACGATTATGTCTATTATCGCGGGAGTTCTAGTAGGACATACAGAATGAAATTGTCTTTTGAAAAAGAAAATCTTCCTTTTTTTCGTTTAGTTTGCAATCGGCTGGTGGATTATCATTGATATGAGTTGTCAATACCCGCAACAATCTGATTTTAACAGGATTTATCATATTATTGGTATAGTAGCTACATTAGCGCTTATACTGTAAGTTTGATAAAACAGTTTGTTTTCTTTTTCTTGAATAAATTAATCTTTTTTTCAATCGACTCAAGAGCCAATTCTGTATCAAATTCTCAAATCAGTAGTTATAATAATGCTAGCGTACGAATTGGTATGTTGCTGAACTATATATATATATATATATAAGATTATTTATTTTATATCGTAGGAGCTCGACTTATCCTATTTATTTCATTTATATTCGTATTTGGCTCATTTATTGCTAGTGTCTGGGTATTATTTGGTTACTATGTTGCTTATAAAAAAGAACGACTTTATCCTGGGCTAGCTATTTTCGGACAGAATCTCGCTATTTTAATTAGGTATGTAATGTAACTCTTGCTATTGTTGACATTCACTTCTACTTCTATTCTTTTTTTTGTTTCTTTTAGCACATTGATCTTGAAATTGAGTCGTAAAGAAAATATTCTTTATTAATTACTTATGATAATAATATTTCATTTATTACTGTAATTATTTTCACGTGTGAACTTTCTTCTTGTGTTATTATTATATAAAACAATAAAATATCAAATTTTAATGAAATGAATCGATCATTGATTTTGTTTAAAAAAAGATTATTTCATTCTGATGTATCGTTAGCTTTTTTTCTCTCTATCACAGGGGAAATCAGAACCTTCGAGTATTTGTCTAAAATTATAAACTACATATGAAAAAGAGGATATACTCGTGAGAAAACACGATTGCATACCAATATATATATATATATATATGTATATATATATATATATATGATTATTGCTTACATACAACATGACACTTTCGCTAATTTGTCATGAGACAAGATCAGTCTTTTTTTGTATATCTCCTTCTCTTTCCTATTCATTTACCACAGATGTGCTAGTGGGGTTGTCCGTATGAAAAAGTCAAATCAAAAATTGATTATTTGACGCGCTCTTTCCTTCTACTACTAACTTCTATCGTTGCTCTGCCGACTTGCTCTTTTTTTTTGACTTTCTTGCGCAAAAAGAAGAGAAGGCAAAATGAACCTCTCGACTTGCAATCTATTGTAGATCGACCGTCTCTCAATTAGTGTGCTAACAAGAATAAAGTAAAATAAGAAACATGCGGAAAACAGCCATTGATAAAATGTATACGATTCAAGATAGTCATGCGAACAAGTAGCCAGCGGCAGCGGACATTCCATTCCTCAGATGTCCTCTTGAGTTTACATATTCTTTCATATGTCTTAACGATATCGCGACTATTATAATCATCACCATCGTTGTTATAGGACGCAGCACGCACACATCGTCGTTGTCATCTTACTGAGTTCCTCTTCTTTTCTTTTCTTTTTCTCTCTTCTTTTTATTATTTATTATATGAGCTCATTCACAACTGAAAACATGCTGACAGCAACATCGTAGAGTCATAATGGACGAAAAAATTGTTTTGATCGATTTTTGTCGTTGTCAGTGAACTATTCGTAGTGCTGGTGTTTTCTTCGATGAATTACATCGTAAGAAAAAATATATGAGAGAATTGCTTGGCGAATGAATGCAATATAGTCTCGATAATGATGGCATGTGGAGAAATGAAACAAATACGCAGATACTTATTATTCTTCTAGAAAAATTGCGATCGATATTATAGGCAAATACAGACAAAAAAAGAAAGAACGATTTGAATCCTATGCGGACAAAATCGAATTTTTGCACAATGTATTATTCATCTATATGACATAATATCATTCGAAATAAAAAGTTTGCGTATGACAAAATCTGTGATTCTAATTAGTTTTAATTCTTAATTGGTATACATTAGTTAGTTGATAACAGAAGCAGAAGCGTTTTTTTTTCCTTGATTGATGATAGCAAATATTGTCTACACGAATGTTGTAGTTGGTTTTTTTCTAGATTGTTTATTCTTTGACTTATGTCTTTCTCTCTGTCAATCTGCCGAAGTAAGTTTTTCACCAAGTGTTATCCTTCCGTTGCTTGCTCTTCTTCTACACCGGTATTTCAATAAGAATAAATTTTGACTTCTAATTGTACTGTCTATTAATGTTTACTTCGTCTATCCTTTGAATAAATTATTATATAGAAGCTTAACTAAATCTTTATTTCTAGTATGCACTTTTCTTTAAGAACCAATCACTGGTTTGCATGATTAACGTGCTCTTCTGTTTTTACATGGCTATACTATCTTCGTTATATGAATAGATTTCTAATTGGTTTTTAGACTCGATGTTTTCTTTTTTAGTGGCTATTTTTAAAAACGGAAATACATATCATTCTATATATAAATATACAATGAAAATTATCGATAAATGTATCCTGGTAATGTAAAGATATTTGAATGATGAGAACAATTCCTTTTCTCTCTTTTTTTCTCCGTTTTTTTTTCACAGAATCGACACATTCATTTTTCATTCCATTCTATGTTCTATTACCAATGCTCTCGTCGTTCTTCCGGAGATGAAAAAAAAAGGAATAAGTTTTCTCTATCTTTCGTTTTTTCTTCTCTTCTCTGGTAGTTTTTTTCTACTATGTCTTAGCGACAATCGTGTGTATTCATAGCTCGACAAGATCTTTTCTCTTATTCTAACACTATTCTTATCAGAATTACTATTATTACTCGACTAGTATGTTCAATAATGATCATAAATAACCATTACAGATATTTAAACAAGAACAAAGAACGCACGAAAATTTATATTGTAATTATCAATCTTCTCGTTTTTTGTCTTTCTTCATTCTAAATTATCACAATTATAAGAAAACATATATCATCAAAAATGTAAGTTATTTACTGTAGTAGTTTTTCTAATTACACTTGGAAAAATAATGTAAGCCATCAACTATCACTTTAACAATAAGTATCCTTAGGATATATAATCCTGAAAAGGGTGTACATATGGATTTCATATAGCCATACGCTTCTTTTTAATGTCACTCAGCGGCATTCATAGGCGAATATATAAAATAGGACATCGATCTTTTTCACATTTGAATTTCTAATAACAAATGGCGGGAAATCGACAGATAGCAATCGTGCTATTATCATGATCATCATCAGTCAATGATTAATATTTTTGTTCACGAGTGCCATGCAAAATGAAACCACTTAGTCTTTGTGAGAATAATTTTTGCGTGCATGTAAGCAAGCCAATCGATGTCTGTTGTGTTTATTTGTTTATTTGATTAATGGAAATATTGAAAAAAAAATGATCGTTTTCTACGATTATTTTCTTTCCTTTTATTAAACAACAAAAACAGAATAAAAAAAAGAAAGGCCTAAGCACAGAGCCGTCTCCAAATGTAAAAATACTCAACGATATAGAATGGAAATCTGCATTTTCATCATCAGATGAATGTATCGCCTCGAGTAGTACTATAGTCTTATAATCTGAACGACTCATCGAGTCATTATATTGACTGCCGTTAGAATGGAACAGAAAAGAAACGGAAAGCATGTGTGTCCAATTGTATATTGTAAGTAGTACCGATCTATGTGGATGTTATCAAAATAAACGAAGAAGAATTAGGAAATCTGTAAATAATTGGGCATACAAGGTCACATAATTGAAATGGACGCCTCGTGCAAGAACTATGTATTTATCTTGTAATCATCTTCTTAAGCAATGCACCATAATTGTATTCTACAGCTAGTCTACGCATCCATTTTCATTTCTCATTAGATATAACTTGATACTTATCATAATAATCATGTTCTTTTTTTCTGGTTATAAATGCGCTACATATTCCAAACAATATAACTTCGAAAATAACGACAACACGGTAGTTTTTTATCTAAAGAATATTACTACTTGAGAGACCCATTTAGCTATCAATATTAAAAACAACGGAGAATGCCTGGAATGATTATGATTAATATTATGCATTTTTATTTCAGATTTTAATTGCATTGGAATGTTTTATTATTGATAACAATCGTGATGTTTTATATTTCAAGATAACTAAATATTAGGAAAAAAACATACATCATCCGATGTAGGATGGTCGTATGGCTACGGCCGGAATACATCCTGGCATTTGTTACCAGTTTGTACTATTGCTCTCAATTAGGTTTGTATCATGAAATTATTCGATCGGACATCTATCTATCATCATGGGAATTTTCCTATTCATCCGAGTGTCATCTCGAAGTATTTGATTTTCATTTCGACATTACGAGGGAGTATTTTCAAGTGATCAGTCGTTTTTGTACGGAACGCTACTAAATTTCTAGGATTATCGATTACGATGATTTTTAATATGACCATAAGTTTTCCCCTAAGCTTTGTGCGTGTGTGTGAGAGTTTCAGAAATGACAAACATTCTGTCAACATTATTTTTTGATCCCTTTAGACTATAATGCAGGTCATATTGTCCTAGATAATAGGAACTTTCTCTATATCGAATGTTCTATTTTATTTTTGGGTAGAAGCATGCAATCATCCTTACTCATACAATAGCAGCATATTCATATTTCATTGTGATCCTTTGCGAAATGACATTTGTTTTTTAGTTAGAAGTAATGTTACGAAAGCTTTTATGTCCAATGAACGTCTATATCTATGTAAATGTAAACTAATGCTTACAAATTGACTAGATAGGAAGCTCGTATATAAAGGCCTAAAGAGTTTTCTTATAGTCATAGTGGAAATTAACATGCTAGATAACTTTTCGCTTCATGAGCTTTTAGCAAAAAAGACGCTATTGTTCTTTTGAAAATATTCTTTCATCATGTTCTTGAATAGAAGGTTGTTTTTTCTTGTTCCGTATGATTATATATAAAGAAAAGTTCGTCTAGATTTTATTTTTAGAGAAAAACATCAGAAATTGAATTCTTTGTGTACTTTGTTTTGAAAGTGTAATCTTATATTTCTATAGTTATTTATAAGAACTATCCATTGAGTAAAAAGTAATTAAAAACTTCATTCAAACATATTCTAAGACTGGTTTGATATAGAATTTAAAAACAAAACATGTATTCAAAATAACGGAAGCTGTCATGCATATTTATTCGCGTTTTGAACATTATATTATACTATCAATCTTTCGAGTATTTATATTATTTGAGATAATTTTTGCAATTTTTACTTTTTTTCAAAATGATCTAAGATTTCAGACTCTATCGAGTGAAAAATGAAATCAAATTCTCTTTTACTTTAAATTAGTTCTGTCAAAAACTTATGATAAATTTTGGTGTGCAACTGCAGAAGGTCGCCATGAAATATCTTGCTTAGATAACAGAGCATTATTAACTGATGTAACAATAAATAAAGTTTATCGACGTGGACAATCATGTGAACCTGAATTTCACTCTGAGTATCTTGTTCATTGTCAATCGTATATTGATGGTTCCGCATGCGAAGGCAATAAAACGTGTATAATTGAAATATCCAGCCGAAATTTCTTACATTGTGAAGATAAAATATATACACCAACGTATTTCAATATAAAATATACTTGTGCACAAAGTAAAACAATAAAACAAAACAGGAATCTTCGAAATTGTAACAAAGAATGTTTTTTTTTCATGTTTTCTTGATTAGTTCATACAATGTGTACAGATACAGAAACCGTTCGAAATACATTACATGGATTTATTTTATCGCCAGGTTATCCATATCCGATGGCTGATGATCAAAAATGTTCGATTACCATTGGTATTTAACATTTTTTCGTTGCCATTAAAATATTTATTTTTCTGTTTTCTTTAAATCTATTCTCAGAAGTTGATCCATCGATGTATATTGAAATATCCCCAATTCAAGTACATCTACAAGAAGCAATTAAATGTCGCGGAGAATACATTGAAGTACTTGGCTACAATCAACCTACGGACGATAATAGTATCGGTAAAAGCGATAATTGGAAAGAATATCACACATGGTGTGGTTCTGACCATTCAGCAAACAATCCATCGTCTAATGCACGCTATCTTATTCCATCGAATTTATTATATTTATCATTGCAAACAACTAACTCTAGGGAGTCAAGATATTTTAAAATTCGATATAAAGGTAGAATAATGATTGGAGAATATTTTAATACAAGTGTCTGTTCCTTTTTATTTTATTTCGTATTAGTTGTTCCACCTACTGCACGCTGGCAATATAATTCGGATGGAGCTCCTAATGATGTATCCATCACACTACATAAGCCTTCACTAATGATACCAACAACAGCTATTGTTGCAACTAAAATATCAAAATCATCATTGCATAATAGTGATGTCAGAAATTCAAATGAAACATTAACAAAACGAACAATGAACACAGGTTAAGAAAAATAATTGTGACGATTTGTTTTTGAAAATTTATCTATTGTAGAAATTCTTATTGGAATTATTGCTGTTGTGATAGTTCTTCTCATTTCAATTGTTGTTGGTGTTATTATATTTATTTTGATCAAAAGGTAATCTGGGCAAAAAACAAAAAATGACTTATCAGGCTATCAATCTCTTGGGAGACGACGCACATATCTGTGCTATAGTTTTAGCATAGATGTAATACTCGGTATTATATAGAAGCAACGTAAAAGTATTAACGCTTATAAATACCGAGATATTGATGTGGAATGCTTTAGAATCAGTTTGAGATTTCTAATTTCCCGAGAAATTTCTCCGCCAAAAATCTATTGATGTTTTCTATACTATTTAGACGTCGATCTTCCTCTGCATCCAATTCAAGAAAGAAAAATTCGCCTTCAACGATAAGTAATACTGCATCTAAAACAACTGTTAAATCACCTGACAAAGCACCACTACTGGAAAAAACAAATAATTCATCTTCAAATATGACAAAACAAAAGTTAGTTCCTGAACGAACCGTACAAATAGCAGATGTTACTACATCTCGATTTAAACCTAATGAATCATCCGATATCAAACCCGGTTTAACAAACTCCGAAAATCCACCATCTAAACCACCATTAACTGCCGTTGACAGTGGTATTTATGGTGTTGATCTACCTCAAGATACAATTATCGTATCGAAATCTCCATCGCCACCATCATCCGATCAATTGAAAGTTAATTTTGCTGATTTGCCTGATGTAATTGAATCATTACCAACGGTTGCTGTTAATCCGCTAAGTGAAGATTCAATCATCGCTACACCAATAATTTCGAATGAAGTTGAACAAAATGAATCTTTAACAAATGACAATGAAGAAAAACAAACTCTTTTAAATAGCACCATTCAGGAAAATGCTTGTTCCCAGTTAATTGATATCGCATCAAGCGAAAGTGATGGAACACTTTGTGGTAGTGGATTACAATCAAGACGAACATCAGTTGCAAATCAACCATTAGATTTTCCAGAAACAACTGACATAGAAACAGCTGTTATATCCGATGAGACGCAATCATACGTACGCCATCCAATCCCATTCAATCCTTTACACGTGATATTACAAAAAGATGCGAATAAATATTATACAACAGAATATATTTAACTTTTTTTTAACTAGTGTAAAACTATTGCATTTAAATGTTACTTTCTGCAAAAAACAAAATTATTAAATGTGAGTTGTAGGATCGTTTGTTTTCCTCTTTATTTAATAATAAAATTAACATTGAAAATTTGAAAAATTTGTTCGTCTTTTATTGAAAAAGGATCTTTAATGTTTTCCGAATACATTTTCGAATACTTCGAGACTATGCGTTGATACAAACCATATTTCTTCAAATGCATATCTGATAGCTTCATTTGAAGACATTAGTGAATTATTTAATATATCAAAAAACAATTCCGCTATCATTTTTTTATCATTAAAAAATGCACCTGTTCCAATGGGTCCTAATAGTAAATATGTATTTTTACCATCTCCTTCTGTATTTGCAACAGCTGAAGCAATTATAGCTTGAAATTTTTGATGAGTACGATAACGTATTTGTTCTTCATCGTTACGTGACGGTGGCATGTAGAGACCTTCTCCGCTAGGAGACAAGTCATAGCCTTAGTCAAAAAAGACAAAAAGAAAGTGATGATACACAAAGATTTTATTAATAGCATTTTACTTTGCTAATTGATTTTGTAGGAAGTTATGATGGTAAAAATGAGGAAACGCTGTCAGTGGCAGAGAAATGTTTAGAAATCAAATAACTTTGACGCTTTTCCTCACCGGTAATGGCGCAAATAAATCAAAGAGAAGAACTGCGTAACTAAAGTAACTTCCTATTAGTAGAAGTACTTGTCAAATTTCATTTAACAAGATGCAATGAAAGACTCTCGAAAAGTAGGTAGTATCGCTTTTCTAGATAAATTCGTCTAATAGAAAAAAAATCAGTTCTGACATGATTTTCTGGTACCTATCATGATTACCCTACTACAATCATTATACGAGTGCAATCAATCATATTACGAGTGCAAAGTCCTTCCAGAAAACATAATACTCAGCTATATGACCATTTACATTGTGTTCTTAGTATCAAGTTCTGACAATTGTCACGAGTTTTTACCACTAAAATTAGTTCATAATCTTTCAACATAAAATTTCTCTTAAATTTTATGTAGATTTTATGCTGAAAGATTAATTTTCTTCTAGCTGTACTTCAAGTAAACTATGGAAATTTAACCGTAATTGTTTGATTTTTAGTGCAATTCTTTTTTTAGAAATTATTGTAATTCTTCAGTCCGCTAAAGCATTCGTTTTCTGCGAAAACTATTTTGTATTATAAAATCTTGCAACAATTTACTCCGCATAAAAAGTTTCAATTAACTTGAGCTCATATTAAATCAGCTAAGCATCCTCGAGAAAAATTCGTTTAGATAGATTGATTTTTTTCGCTAGATTATCAAATAATCGTTGAGTTAATCACAACCTTTGCTCAAATGATCAATTACGAGTTTAATATCTATCATTTTTAACAAGCTTGAATCGATTCTCACATAAGAAAGTCCATTTACGATATAACTGTATCAATAATTATTACACTTACAAGCAGCAACGATCACATCTGTAAGACGCTCTTCATTGGTTCGTTGTTGGAAAAATCGTACACGTTTTATATAAGCAACTCCATATTCAGGCAACATATAGCCTCCATCCATCATTGTATATTTCAAATCTAATAAAGCACGATAGCCATCAGAATTATAAAGAATAACCTCGAAGTAAAAAGGAAAAGGATAACTTGAAAATGAATTTAAAGAAAACATGGATTCTAACTTCTTCTTGTGTCATTGCATTTTCAAGATAATAACCACCAGGCATACGTTCATCAGCAAAATCCAATACAATCACTTGTTTACCGTTAGGAACCTGAAAAACAGCATCTTGAATGCCCGATAGAATAAAACTTATTTTTCCAGTATGACGCCGTTCATAAACCGGTTTGGCTAATAGAGAATTTTTTGCATCGCTATCTGTTTTTGCATTGTAATCAGCACAGGATACAAGTGTTTGAATTTGATTATAATTCCAATAAATTTTAAGCTCATTCGGTTGAAAACCATTCAAACGATATCGAGATATATATTCACGAGATTTCAATGGACCGAATGAATTGGTGGGTATTTTTAATTGCCAATAGTTTCCTAGATCTTCAGCCTGATTCTGTTTTTGATATAGTTCAAATGAATTTTTTAAATGAAGATATTTTTTTGAAACGAAGGTCCAATTAAAATTTGGATAACATTCATAAATAAAATTCAATAGTTGTTCATTATTTGATTTTGATTGAATTGACAATAGAAAGTAAAGCATCGTTCGACGACTATGATGACCATCAACTCGTTGTATCCAATTGTGATCTTCTTTCGGTGGCAATGCAATACTTATTATTGAACATATATCAGATTTACGTAATGAATCTATTGGCACAAACATTCGTGTGTCAATTATTTGTTGCCGTATTAATGTTGAACAAAATAATAGAAAAATCAGTGCTATATAGAAAACGATTGTATACATTTTTTTTTATGTCAGCAAATAGCTATCGAATTAAAAATAATGCACAATGATTGAGCGCACAAATGGATAATTATATGAGCTCGCATAATAATGACAACCTCATACGATTTTACTCATTGAATATTGAAGTCCTTGTTGTTACATCATGAAAAAGTTAGCACCTGTTGAACTATTTTTCATTCATTTATCGAGACTATTCATTTTCATTGTTTAGTATTGTGAAGGTTTAAAATTTTGTTTTACTTTCTAGTCAAACAATTAGTCAACGAGCCTATTTTTCTATACATAATAAAACACATTAACTTTGAATTCATTCTTCACAAACAATAGAAGTCATCGTTTCTCTCATCGATCAAATGATTTATTTCTATGTATACCTGAATTGTTCTTTGTGGTCCAAATATGACCGTAATTCAACAATAGGTAGAAATAAATCATTCAATCTTTGAATACTGTCTTTTTTTTATTCTGATCTTCGCACCATTATTTTTGGTTTCATTTGGAAAAGAAAAAATAATTAATTATAACTATCAACGAATTTTCTTTTCTTCTGATTGCTTTCTATCATGTCGTTACATCGTTCTATATTCAATACCGAGAAACTTTTATGATTGAAGCAGAAACAGCACCTGAAACCTCTATTATTTGGAGTATACGCCTCTCATATGATGGCTTATTATTATTTAACTAATCGGCCGGCATGGGTTGATTGCATTCTAAATAGTCTAGGTTTTCTCTATATATGAACGCCATGAAATCTCCTTAAGTGAAGAAATATAATCTTGTCTAATGCTTGGACTTATTTAGTTGGAGAAAAAGTAGCAAGAAAATCAAGTTTTCATTAATAAGCAAATGAAATTCTCTCTCCCAGAAAATTGCAAGATTAAAATGATTTTCAGGCAGTGAATGTTGTATAAACATAACCAGTTTTGTTGAGTTTCCATAGAATTCTTTTAATTAGAAAATCGATAATGAGACATTTTCATAGATATTTTACGAGCAAAGGTGAGAAATATTTGATGTTGCATGCTTGCTTATCATAAAAAGCGATGGAATGATAATTGTGCATATCCCATCGTGGCTATTCGGTCAGAGTCGACCATCGATAGAGCTTGATCATGATCAATCATAAATAAATTCAAAGTTAATTACTCAGAAAACTATTGCGGATAAAGCTGAGCGATATGGTTGTGATGATCACGGATAAAAATATAGCATGGCTACCGTGAGACTGAACTCTGTCTTTCTTCGATATGTATTAGAGCAATATTAAATATGTCATGTATGATGGAAACTATAATTTATCCTAAGGGATCTAAAGCAATCATCAACATATTGTCTTGCCTGAGACCACTGATTAATATACCGACATCTGTCAATACATTTATCTTAAAAATTATTTCTTTTAATTTTGCAATGTTATACTTGTAATCTTTTCTCTTTTTTTCAATCGATACTGCTTTCGAGATAGACAGGTAAAATTTTAGCAGTGCATATCATTTGAAGTGCTATTTTGTAACTGAATAAAAGACTCTCATCGGCAGAGAAAATTCAAGAATTGATTATCAATGTTTTACCCTCGAGATGATTGTGACATAGCTAACTACTTTTGATGTTTCAAATAAATAGAGAACTTGATTCTCACAATAAAATATCTTATACGAGAAAGAATTCGCATTATTATTCGAATTATTGAAAATTTCATTTGGGCACAACAATTCTATTGAATTCCAGCTATTGAAGACGACGAAGAATTACAATTAGAGGCGTCAGGTTAGCATTAAAAATGAAAATAATGCATTGGTGTATTATGGAAAAGAAAATACTTAATGCGGATTTATTCACTAATTTATCATTCCTAACACCGATATTAGTTTTAATTCTAAAGATTTATTATTCATGAATTTTTCTGGAGAAATAAAGCAATGTATTATTTTCACTTTTAATGCTAACCCGACACCTCTAATTACAATAGTTGATGATTAAGGAAATAATCAAATATAATTTAAACAAAGTAATTCGAAAACGAATGAATTAACATTATGGGAACATCGACATATATAAAGATCATTTTTATTATCTAAGGAAATTGAATAGCGTAGGTTTTTTAGAAACAATAATAGGCATAATACGTAGTAGCAATTCATAAGCACTCTTACTGTTGTGAAAAAAGCAAGAATAAATGTCTGGAAGTATCAATAGATAAATGGTTATTGACAAATAATTTACGTGAAATAAATCAAAGTGAATTTTCTCTTTGTTCGCAGTGAACTCTATGGTATAGAATTTTCGAGTAACAATCAATTAAAATCCATCCGGTTTCACAGTTTTATTTTTAAAACGATTATCAGTGATGGTCACATCAAATGTTTTTAATTTTGCAAATGAAGAAAATAGAACCAATATAAAATATTAAACAGAACAAAACTAACTGGAAATACAATACGAGCAAAAGCATCGAGTTTACTTCGACTATTTATACTCAATTGTGGTGTTCGTTTACGTATGTAACGTTTAAAATCTGTATTACCTGAAATACAATACCACAATTGACATAAATAAAGGTAAATATTTCGTAATCGTGAATATTTATTTATTCGAAATCTTTTTCCGTTTGAATCAGTAATATAAGGATAGTGAAATGATGGACGACCAAAAGAATTTATTCGTGCTCCACTATCCTCATTGAGTACAACACTCTCTAGGGAATCTGTAAAATATGTCAATGGTTCACCATAACCAAACTATAAAAAAGATATGAACTATTATCTCGGATAAGCATTAAATATAATCTTACTTTTGTAAAATAATGAACAAATGAAAATTGAAGTAATGAAGCAAGTAAAAATGCATGAGTCATCATAACAAACCAATCGAGTGCTGTAAGATACGGAACAGCAGCACT
>CAJNYU010004577.1:0-10249 GCA_905331475.1 Rotaria socialis | reverse complement strand
ACATCACCGTATGGTTTACGTAAACGAAACGGTGTATGATTACTTCAAAATGACAAGAACAATAAAAAACATTTCAATCTTCTATATTTTTTCTCTACAAGAAAATAATATATTTTGTCATTTGATTATAACTAAAGACAAACAAGCTCTTAAAATTCAAAAAACTATGACAGATTTAGCTTATTACTATAATTATATATAAAAAATAGTTACACCGTGAGTATACCCACAATGCAAGTATATGCTAAGAATCATACTTACAACGCAACTATCCTTTACTATTATTTTTCTAAATCAAGCAATAATTTGAGAAATATTTTTAATATCTTTCGACCAAATGTCGCTCGACGAATTATCATTCGACGAAACGTCATTCGACGAAACGTCAATCGACGAAACGTCATTCGACGAAATATTATTCGACGAATCGTTTTTTTCCATTCGACCAAAAGTTCATTCGACGAAAATTCATTCGACTAATGGCTACCAACTCGAAAACTTGATGGAAGAATTATTATTATACCGAGTTTAGATCTTTGTATAGCAGCGTCACTTGCTAGATGATCCATCAGATGTTTGTACAGTTCTACTCGATGAATCTTCTGATTTTGTCGATGAAATGGTTTTGCTCAGTTTTAACATATGTATCCACAATATACTGCTGGAATACTTTTCCTGCATGATGTATAGCACTGAAATTTTGACGAACAGCCAATCGATAGCTATAGAATCAAAGCATAGATACACTTTTCCGATTTCGCGATCTACCGGCTTTTTCCAGTTCTGGATGGCATCCCTCGCTTTCATGAAGAAATAAAATTGGGTACGTCATTGGGTCACAATGGGCATGCAAGATGGAAATCGTTTGTAGATTCTGTTAGTGAACAGCGACATGGCGATATTTCGGAGCCTCTACATTGTCCCCGATGAAAGCCGCTGCTACTTCATTGGCTCGTGGAATACTATATCGACGCTGATCTCGTATTCGACAATTGTTATCAAAAATTATTCGAATTGAAGCAGATGCTCGTTTCTTTCTATTACATCGATGAATCTCTTCTTGCTCAACGTCATGGACCATTTTAAACGCGGCAGGAAACTAACTGATTCTTGTCATTACATTGCCTAGCATTTTCATGATAGTTCCATTGTAGCGATAATTGTCAACACTTCCCATTCGCTCTTATAAGGTCAGAGCCGAATCCAAGATGTACAGCTGACCGTACTGAGCCCTCTGGTCTGCTCCTGGATGAATCACACCGATTCGGTGATAAATCTGCCCATGGACTTGAAAGCAGTACGGTCAGCGAGTCGTTGGTGCAACAATCTGAGCAGCCAATGATGCAAATGCCAGAGCGCTATTGTAATTTCGAACATGTTCTCTGAAATTTCTATCATCTACATCTGCATCTTGCAGAAGGACTTTCATTTCATCTGGATATGGCAGCAGTGAAGGAAGCTCAACAGATCCACAGTGATAACATTGCTTGTATTCATCTTTTCTCCCAGATGCGATCTCACACTTAAAGTGTAGTGCGCCGCAGTGTCGACACTTAGAATCCATTCTACCGAGGTAGCCATAAGATACAATAGCCCTATCCATTTCAACATGTAGAAAAGATTCAACACGTTCTCGACGACTCCGATGACGTAAGGCATCCCGCTTTTTTCGATTCTTCGAACCCTCCTTGTTTTCAAGTTTTCGACTCTTCCGATCTCGCTCAGTATCAGCACTGAACCGCTTCTGTCTCCCCATGCTCGGCTCCTTTGCACGTCTTTCCCGGATCCGTTCCGATCTCCTCAGCAATTTACCTCGGAGACATGTTTTTGATTGAGGTTCACCACTGAAAATACTATTGGCAGTTTGGCCATTATTTGCTGATCCAACTATTGATATGGACAGAACACCAGTCAAATCGGATCGCTCCATACTGAGAGTAGGTCTCGACACCCACACTCACACACCAATGATTCTGCTGCACTTTCCGACACTATTTATACCCTTGATCAGGTCCAATCTAATTGGTTGACTAGGGACGACCAATCAGATTCGAGCTGACGCTTTCTTCTTCAGGAATGGGTCCTGTCAACTTGGTTCTATGATTGAATTTGTAGCGGTCGACCTTCTCTCTTGGCTGATGCGCTCAATTGAATGACTCACCAAGAAAAAAACGGAGGAAATGCTTCGTCAAAACCGATTGGTTGAAAAAATGGACCAATGGGAGAGGGGCCTGACAGACACTCAACATTATTATATAGATCTGTAATATCTCAACAAGATTTGTTAAAAGCCATAGCAACCATTGATAAGTTTGAAACGAAAAAACGTATCTATAATCAATAATGCATGTTTTTATCTCATAAGAGTGTTTTGAACCATATGTATCTAATATATAATTTATATTGTTTTTTTCTCGAATGTGTGTGTATTCTTGAAAAAAATTGATTTTAATAGTGAAATAACATTTCAACTTTCTTTTCTATCAATACAGTATATAAAAATAAATTATGGGTGATGTAAATAATATTGTTTTAACATAAATACGGTCAATGTATTATCATAAATGTTGAAAAATTGACTTCGGAATTTTTTCCGAATTAATGTAAAAAAATTTTGAAATTCCCCTAATTTTCCGATTTTCTCCATAAGAAAATCCCATTTCTGACTTTTTGATCTGGCAACCCTGTTTTGGGTGTGAGTGTAGGTATGTCTGTGCCTTATAGAAATGCCGAGTAGCCGTACCACATACTTTGGGATGTCTTCAAATTGGTGGCATTTGTATCATTTCTCGATGACGAAATATCGATATTTCAGATATCAAGTGTTTCTTGAATGGCTATAAGAGCATCGAATTAGTAATAATAAAATTACAGAGGTTGATGTGGATTGGTAGTGTGACATGTTTTCGTCGTGATGCAATGGCGTATTCAATCCCAGGAGAAAAGATTGTTTATTTGCTTTGTTGTTTTTTGTGCATTTTTATAATCCTTTGCGCTAGTTACTATCCATTGATGAAGATGAGTGGCCAATCATTTGGTTCATATTATCCAATGAAAGAAATTGATGTAGAAACGGCAAGTTTTGTTTGTCTTCCAATCACTTCCAATAAAAGTGGAACGAAATTACTTGCTAGAAATGAGCTTTATCTTCGATATTTAACTGAGTATGAATCCATTCCTGGCTGGGTTAATTACGGTATTTTTTATGCCTTATGGGTAATTATTCGGTTTCAATATGAAGAACTACATATAAATGATGGGGCTATTGGTGAAATAGGAGTGCATGCAGGTAAACTGCCCTCTTATTTGTACTTACTGCGCCATCTACCACAGAATATTCTAGGAATGCCCATATGAATTCAGTCTTGAATTTCTATTTTCTTGAAAATAAAATATCGATATTCAAATTTGAATTTTATACAGTAAATTAAATTGAATTTATATTCTTTGGAAAATCAAACATTTTCTAAATAATAGAAATTCGATGAATGAGTCATAAAAGTTTGAAATGCTGTAGCTTATTTACAGTCCATTTTCTACAAAATAGAATTTAAAAACAAATTACAGTGTAGCTCCTTACTTTCATCAGCTATTTCTTAGAAACAAACAAGCTCAGGACACTCTCTGCAAAGATGCAGTCAAAAATACTTCCGAAGTAACGATCAGCCATTTCCAACATAATTGATTCTCAAATATTTTCCACATACTAATATAAACGAACCGTCAATGATATCTCTCACTTACAATTCACCTTTGAATCAGAAAACATCCTACAAAGGAATGCAACATGAAAAACATATATGTGATTTTCGACTCATTGGAACATTTATGTCAGATAAAACTACCCCATGAGATCCTTAAGCAAAGTCGAAACGCGTCATGGTTGCTATTCAAACACACCCACACCCACACCCTTCTTATAGAAATATTGAAAATCATTTGAGTAAATTGGCATTCCATCAGTGAAAATAAAATATATAATCAAGAATTCAATCTTTTTTCAATCGGCTTGTGTCAAAAATCCTCTAAATTCGGCTCAATATCATATGTAAAAATGGGTCAAATCAGAGATATCGATTGAGAAACCATCGCAGGATTCGGCCACAACTTACATGAAATGACTGTTAAATAAAATAATNACAATAATGTCGGGTTTGCTGTCGCCATTGACATCGGTTGCTACCACAACTACTGGGTTAGTGCCAGTTGAGTAGGTCGTTTGAGCAGCAAACGTGCCGTTGCCTGTGTTGAAGAGAACACTGACATTGCTCGAACCATAGTTTGTGACAATAATGTCGGGTTTGCCGTCGCCATTGAGATCGGCTGCTACCACAAAGGCTGGGCTAGTCCCAGCTAAATAGCTCGTTGGAGCAGCAAACGTGCCGTTGCCTGTGTTGAGGAGAACACCGACATTGCTCGAACCGTAGTTTGCGACAATAATGTCGAGTTTGCCGTCACCATTGACGTCGACTGCGTCTAGAGACCTAGGTTTAGAGCCAGCTGAATAGGCCGTTCGACCAGTAAACATAATACTACATTCAGCTATTCCGAAACAAAAATAATGTTTTTAGCACCTGTATAATTATGCAGAAGTACTGTCTCATCGCTGCGATTCTACTAACAAATGGCTGCATCCCGATCGGGGCCGGCGAGACGGGGATGGGGACTGAATGATGTCCCTCAGTCTTGGAAATTTTTCTGTTTCCTGGCGAAGTTGAATACGTTCCCACATTCTTTACAGTTTCCATGGCAACCCTATCACCTCAGAAATCGATGAACTTCACCCTCAGTCGTCGCCGCTTCCTGCAGCTGTTCTCTGCTAGTTCATTCTTTATTTGGTGTGGTAATGCCACCTCAAATGTTTTTCTACTGAAACTCAACTGAATCAATCTTGAACTCGATCGAAACACCAAACGATGTGAGCTCCTCCTCAATCGAGCTCACCAGATTTTCCTTAGCTACAGGTAGTTGAATAGATGAATAGATTACAGCATGTCTCCAATGGAAAGGGATGAGAAAATTTTTCGATTCAATTGGATAAGCCAATGGTCAATTCAACAAGCGTCTTATAACTTTTTTCAAAAATAGGCTTGAATCTACTTAAAGGAAGCTCATTCCCTCCGTAGAAGGGCTACCCTCAAGATGATCAAGATGAAAGAAAGAAGGTAGACAAGACAGAGGGGAGGACAGGGCAGAAGAATTAGAAAGAACTTTTGTGACAAGTTAGTACTATCCATTTCAAAATACAGTTGATGGTCAGTGTACCTTAAATAACTCTAGAACGCAAGTAGTTAGTCTTACTACCGACTATAAAAGATTTAGTTAGGTGTACTAATTGCAGTTAGACTAACTTAACTGCAACAGCCACGCTTACTAAGGAAGATTTTTCTTAATGTTTGAATTCGAATAGCGGATCAATAAATTCCTTTTTGTTCGGATGACTGCAAAACGAAGCAGAATTTGAAAAATCCAGGCGAAGTCGTTTCTTTTTTTGTTTTTTATTCATTGAAATTAGTTTAAATAGCTTCAAACTGTCGAAGACAGGAGAAAAATGTTTCTTGCTATCACGTACTTTTGACTAGTCTCGATTTTTCTCTTGGACACAAAGCTTCGATTGATTGAAACGTTTTTCATGATCGGCTACACTGATGACTGACATCCAAAAAATGTTCAACATAATTGGTTGGCAGGGACCCAATATCAATTCCTGTGGTGGGGAGGATCTTAAAGAGATGTACCGTATAGAGCTTTCCAGAACTGGCTTTAATCGATCGAGTAATGTATAATAATAGTGAAATCAGTTAGGTTTTAGTAAAATTATGGGACAAATAATGAAGTTTTCAGCGCGATCCCTACGTGATTTAAATGTGAAACACGATGGAACTGCTTCCATAGTGGACAAAAAAATCATGTAATCAAATCACTTACAGCACTCGGCACTTTCATACATTTGTTTCCCTTGATTTTTTCAGCGGTGATAAGTGGACGCCTATCACCAGCGCAAATGTCAGCCGGCCTCCTGTAATTGGACAGGCTTCAGTGGGCCAGTAGGCCGGCGTTTTAGTTTTGGTCGGCTGTGGGGAAGGACAAGCTAATCCAGTCCAGATGATCAGGTCAGATGCAAAAAGTAGCCTGTTAGTACATCTGATCTATCTATTATTGATACAATACAAATCAATATCAAAACACACTCCACAGACTGAGTGTGCTTAGAAACACGTGACTCCTATAGAATGAGACAAATAGAGGGTCGTAACAGGTGACGAACGTCCATGTACAAGTCATTGATGTACCAAAAAATACGTCCCTCGTTCAGGACTAAATTAAAGAGGTGGTTACAGCAACCGCTGGACGTCCACTTATAAGTCATAGAGGTAACGAACATATGACCAATATGTAATTAAATTTACATCGCTAATGGCTTTTTCTTTCTGTTTGTCTCTCTTCTATTTATATTTTTTTATTCTCTCTCTGATATATAAGCTCGAGCTATATATGAAATAAGAGAGCATTTATTAGTTCTGAGTTGTTCGTGAAAAGATACTCTAAATTAAAATGTGTCGCATATGTGTTGTGAGTTATGGTGTCGCAGTTTCAGTGTCGGAAATATGTCGCAGGTTCAGTGTCGGAAATGTGTCGCAGGTTCAGTGTCGGAAATATGTCGCAACAGAATGTGTCGCTAATAAATTCGTCTCGTTCTTTGTGACGACTATCGATTCGTCCTTTTCTTTTGCGTAGAAGCCTCTATATAGAGAACCGATTGAACATGCGAAGATGATGTTTTTTCATTCAAATATTTTTAGATTACTTCTCGATTATTACTTAGTCGACTGAAATGGTCTGGTACAAAACCGGACCAACTCAAGACCGAACAGATCTTAACATCTGACCTGCTTGAGTTTTCAGGATATGTCGTACAAAATGTGTTGTGCCATCACTGGAGATACTATATCGTAAAGAGCACCTTGTGTCGCACTTGAATGTGTCACAAATCCCGACACATGCGACACATTTAAGCTTAGTGTGGAGTTCGCTAGAAATAGTTAGTAGTAGAACGTAGTCGGAAAATAGTTAGACTTGACTTGAATTGAGAAACGTACACATAGAATTAGTGTGTGTACAAAGAATCTTATTGTGTGTAATTGCTGTGTGTAATACATACATATATTATTATTAGCGGTATTGTTGTCTTATTTGTTTTGTTTATTATGAGCTATTTATCAAATAAATCATTACAATTGCCTATTATCCAGACATTGTTAGCTATAATACTTGTAATCCTCCACAATTTATTATCCACTATCTTATCTCGGTATATACGCAATTCTATATATCCGGATATCTCTACCACGAATATTAATTAAGTTAGTTACACTGAGTAAAACACTCTTATGTGAAAAAGCACCCCCGTCGTCGTATTCAACTGTCAGAATCGGAGAAAAGTAACTTTTCATTTCGAAAAGTCTTTTGTGAGCTAGAATCCGCACTACTTGTCTAAATTTGAGATATTTCGAAGTTTCAAAACCAAATGTTTCAAATCTCGTGAGGTCAATCCTTTCTTGAATAGCTACATGAAGTGCTAATCATTCAAACTAAAACTTACTGATTGCTGCTGTCGTCGGCTTTGGCATACTTATAACCCAAAGAGGATTCGTGACTAGAGCTGATCGTAAGAAGGGTTCGTAGCAGTTCGCGCAAAAATGTTCTATTTTTGTTGAGAACCACGCATGCAAAAGTTGCTGTTTGGTCGATTTTTACTCTAACGTGGTACGTGTTACCGTCATCTGTAATGTAAATGTTTGGCAACAGCTTTTCTCGTATAGCGTCGATGCAGAACAGATGTACTCGCCAAAATTGTTCTCTACGCTATTATGAATCTGGTATAAACTGGGGGGGGNACCACTGCCACCCCCCCCCCCCCCCCCCTCCCCCCCCCCCCCCCCCCCCCCCACCCGCCCCCCCCCCCGGCCGCGGGCGGCGTTACTTTACCAAGTAACTCGTAACGGCAATCAGTTATTGTTACCAGCCAATGTAAATGTTCAGTAACAGTTTCACTAAGTGTAATTTCTGAATAGCTTATTTTGTTCAGCTACCGGTACTCTTATGTTCTGGTATATTGTGTGAAAACTGTGATTCATCTATTAAAGCACTAGTAGATCCGACTTTTCGGAAAAGTTTTTGATGAATTTTATAAGAATCGGTGGGCTGTCAAACGTCAGGCCCGGCTGATTTTTCAACCAAATACACTAAAACTTGAGATTTATAGGTTTTAGGCATTGCCAATTCAGATGCACATGTCAAATAAAAAAAGTAAATATTGGCCGGTGCCTGAGTCGACGCATAGATTCTCTGTTAAAACTCAACTGAGGCTTACACGCAATTCTGATTTCATGAATTTGTCTTTTCATTAAAATAAATCAAAGTCTCTAGTTCAAAACGTTTGGTGGCTTTTAACCGGAAAAGTACTGTTCAGGTTAATCGAGATGTAAAAAAACATGACCTTTCTGTCATCGATCTTTGACTCAACAGAAGATATAATGAGAAGCTCAGATAAACTCATTGGAAATGGGGTGCGCACAGAGAATTGCGGCAACAGCAGCGACGGCTATCAAAATAATGGCACCAATGAAGGTTCAGCGATTCGGGCGTCGTTTTAACTTGGCATAAACGTTTGGGCCTGGATCCGTCGGTAGTACTAGTCGATGTACTTTTGAACGTAAGTACCAGCTAGAATTTTTCAGTTAAGCTCTATTAATGTTCCTTACTTGTACAGGAAGATCGTATTTGCCGGGCACACTTGGCATTGGTAGGCCGCCACCATTATTTAGTGTCTGGAGCATCGACACAGCTCGTCAAATTTTTTCCTGACCGCTACCGACCAGATCGGACTGAACCAGCCGATCTCGACACTGGTAACTGGTCCGATTTATATGGAATTTCGGTCTGATCATAATCATTACAAAAGTATGCAGTTTTTCGAGCGATTTGTCAACTATATCTGAGGATATTCCTCTCAGGGCACAAAAAACACCCATGAAGCAATGTCAAGAAAATTAAAAAGTCAGAGGCCTCTCCGACTGGTAGGTCGACCAGCTTACCGGCAGCCGATCAAAACTCCTGACCTGTACCGAAACGGAGCAGACCTGATTGAGCTGAACCGGCTGGTAGCGGTTCCATCTATAACCTGAGGATCGATGTCATCTATCCTTCATATTTTCAGGGCTAATAGATATATAGTGCAGACAATGTTGTTCAGCAATAGAATAGTACGAGTGATCGGAGTTTCCTTCCATAAACATGAACGTCCAGGCGTCAGCGCAGACCGGTTGGGGTAGAATTGCCCTGTTAGATAGCTCTTTTTTTCACTTTATTGTTTCTAGATGTCCTCGCGGTCTACTTTTCATAATGCTGCTATATATCCAAGGTTTTCTAGAGACCCTCTGGGAAACCCGACGATTTCGGAGTAACAAGCTATCGATTTTTACTATCAGAGGATATATTCTGACATCGTGCAAGAAATAGTTTGTAAAATAGTTCCAAGAAAAAGGTTGATCTTATTCTGAAATGTGAAACACGATGCAATGACTTTAACCGTAAATGAGAACTGCGCTACGTCTATCATAGTTCATGACGGGACCAAAAAGCAGCATGTCGACATTCCTGTAACAGTTTCTAGCGCATGATTGTGAAAGGTTCACCTTTTTTTCGATATAATTACTTCAACACTCATTAACAATCGTATTTTACAAAAACATGCGTGTGCGTGTGGATATGATTTCACTTTATGGACCAATTACACCGCGACCCGCAGTTGCACCCACACCCACACACCCTCAAACAACATTTAGCAACTTTAGAAGGTACTTTCCATTCTTAAAATGGCTTTTTGATTAGATACATTTTCCCACATATTCCTGAGGGGATTAGAGGTAAGCATTTGATCGAAAACAAAGGTTACAAAAATAATTTCAACTATCCATTCATAGACTCAGCTTTTTGTGCTGATTCCAAATTTGATATTCGTTTAGAGTCAAACGAGGCTCACTCTCGTCGAAAATAGTCGAATATTAGTCAAAAATGGCTGAAATTGGGTCACATAAGTAGTATTAGAGCAAAAGTGATTTATCGGGATCAAATTTCAAGTTGAAAATGATTTAATTAGAAAGAACACATTGAATTATGTATTCTATTAACAAATCACGCTGGTGCACTAGTAAAAACGGTGACCTCATAAGACCTGAAAAATTAC
>CAJNYU010004572.1:25163-85807 GCA_905331475.1 Rotaria socialis | reverse complement strand
CTTCCATTTTTATTTGACGTAGTACTTGCTGTTGTAGCGTTGTGTAAGCGACGCAATTGTTATAGTGCACATAAAAGAAATGGCTTTCATTTCTTTAGTGTTTTCAACGATTAGATTAGCGCAACTAGGAACAGATGCTGAAGCATAAGCGATTTACATTGTAATCGTAACGTAAAAAAGGGAAGAAAAAAAAACTTCGTTTTATTCAAAAGGGGAATTGACGTACATTGAAAGTATAATATTCTTGTTGACATAGACAGAATATGATTTTCTCAAAATTTAACTCAAAACTAGAAAGGAACCGGACACTTTCATAGTAACAGCCTTGAACAATATCCAGTTCTTTCAGAAATTGGAAATCAGGCAACCCAAACCAATTCTTCTAACATCAGCAAACATAGTGTAATACTACCAACTCGGTCAGAAAATTCGAACGACGCTTTATTCTTTTCTATTAAATTATTGTTTTTTAATTAATAAGCAAATATCACTTATGTGTTTAATGAAGTACATCTTGTGTTTAGTAAACTCATACTTTTGTATTCTTCTCTATGACTATCTAGTTGACGCTCTTCTACTCGCAGCTGAAGTCAACAAAATACCAGCAGCGCATAGAACATCGACTTCTGCATCTGCACTAATCGAATGCTGAATATTGGTTTAGATCAAGAGAAAAAGTCTCAAACTCAATTCATGCCACGCTGTGTTTAATGTGCATTTACTTATTGTTGTTCACTTTCATTTCCATGGAATTAACACTCGATTTAGATAGAGATTCAAAACAGACGACAGAGATTTTAAAAAAATGCAATTGTCACCCTTCGCGTTGTCTCCAGATTTTATCATTCTACTCTTATTAGTTTGCAAACTCATTTAAGTAGCACTATCAATTATAATTGACTTATATTTAATTGAGCAATAAAAAATATAGAATGAGCAATAATTAATTAAAATGAAGCGTAAAATGTATATAAAAGGGCAATAATAACTCGTTTTTTTTACAACAATAAAAGTTTTCTTATCCTCATGAAATTTATATATAACTTTTATACATGACTCAAGCAGAACTCATAGCACACTACTTTTTGTGTACTCAAAAAGTGAGTACACTCTAGAATCGGTCAGTGGTCCGTCCGTAGGCAGGATAACTTTCGAAAGGAGAGTCAGATCGTGATGAAATTTTCCACATAGTTGAATGTCATGAATACCTCGGTCAAATTCGAAGATGAGAAGGATCTCTCAAGAAATGGTTGAGTTATCGAAAAAATTGTCATTTTTGACCAGACCATTCTTGAGGAGGGGTACAGGGTTTTTTTTCAAAAAAACAAATTTTTCTCGGAGCTATTCACAACATCTATAAATCGACTCAGTTTTTAACGCTGATTCTGAATCTGATATTATTTTTGAACTAAATCATAGCTTTCTAACGAAACATCGCCTGAAAAGCGTCTCAAAATGCACAAAAACTGCATCCAGAAATCAAATTGCCTAGTTTCTCACGATAATTTTGATGTTCAGACATTCTAGAATGAATCATGTCCCACGCACTTTTTGCAGTACACATAACTCTCGGATGAAATCCGAAGTTTCCACATTTATTTGTTATATTGTCAATTATAAATAAAAATAATGTACTTCTATCTCTTTTTGTTGCTCAAATATGAAATTAATATTGTTATATAATAAATTATTTATTGTTCATTTAATATCAAAATATTGCTCATTGAATATCATAATATTGCTCATTTCATATTATAATATTGCTCATTTCATATTATAATATTGCTAAAGTATACATTTTTTATTGCTCAAAAATTATCGCTAAATCATGTTTGTTTTTATTATTGCTCAAATTAATACAAGCCATTATAATTTATTCATTAAAAAAATAAAATCTTTTGAAGTTGAAATCAATTTTTAGACGCCAGTATCAATAATTTTCGTCAAAAAAAGCGAGAACACCGTATGTTCTATTTGATTTGTCTGTTTACATCCAATCGAGATGAACAACGCCTACATTCGATATGACGTACACAACTGTCTCCTTTGATTTTATTTATCTAAATTACGTTGAAAATATTTAGAAATATAATTTTCAAATTTCAATGAAATATCAACTCACTAGTAAGGAACTCAAATAAAGAAATAAAAATGGTATCAATCTACTAAAACAGCTGTTTTACATTTTCACTCACTCATCACCCTAGAAATTCACACAGTTCCAATTTCTTTGTTCTGATTAAGAAAACAATTGCGTTTCTATTTGAAGATATCAAGTCAATGGCTCATTACCCTGGCGGTCCTCGTTATATGCGACCTCTAATAAATGAACGTCCTGGACCAAGGTAAAATTTTTACTTTTTTCATGTTTTTATTCTCTAATTTTATCTGAATTAGATTCAATACACAACCAAATCGAAATGTCCCACGAAATGGTTTAAATGATCAAACGTAATACACCTAAATCTACAAAAAAATCTAATAAAATAACTTTTTTTTGAAATATTAGATCTACATCTCAGCAACAAACGCGACTGATTCATCCAGCAAAGCCTATCAATGACACAACGATGTATGATTTTCTATTATTGATTCAAAATATAAAAGTCGATTCATTTAGATCAACGCCTCCGACTTCGAATTCACCGTCTCTTCAAAATCGAATAGCAACGAGTTCAACTGATCCTACGTAATTTCTTACAATTATCTTATTGAAAATATTTATTTCTTTTTTTCATTCAGTACTGCTTCCCCAAATAAATCAATCAAAATACCACCGACAGAAAATAAATCTACTGAGGAAACTTCCTATCATAACTTAGAATCCTTCAATATTTCTGCAGTGAGCAAACCAACTACAAATACAGATATTAAACTTTCCGATGAACAACAACAACAACCCCATGGTAGTACTGGAATAAAAAGGCCACGCTTTGAAATCACCTCTCAACAGCAAAATAGTATATTTGAATTCGCACCATCACAAAGTAGCGACAAAAAAATCACACAAGGCGGTCGTTGTCGTTTATTTATTGGTAATATACCATCCGATTTAACGCAAGAAGAATTTCAATTACTATTTGGTAAATATGGTGAACTTGTTGAATATTTTGTTAATCCATCGCGTGGCTTTGGTTTTATTAAACTTGTATGTTCGTCTTTTTATTAATAACAACACATAATAATTTTCTAATTAATCTAGAGTTCACGTCAACTGGCTGAACAAGTTAAATATGATCTTGATGGCTATATTTTACGTGGCAAACCACTTCGTATTCGTTTTGCAAGTCAAGGTGCAACAGTAAAAGTTAAAAATTTATCACCAAATGTATCGAACGAATTACTGAAAGAAGGATTCGAACAATATTTTGGTAGTGTCGAACGTGCTGTTGTTATTGTCGATGATCGAGGAAAGTCAATTGGAGAAGGAATAATTGAATTTGAAAAAAAACCATCTGCACAAAAATGTCTGAACGATTGTACAGAACGATGTTTCTTTATTACAAGGTAAAAGGTGTTAATATCTTTGAAAGTTAATCCTTGCCTGTCTACGCTAATGTTATACATTTAATTTGACTAAAATCGTCATTGCATGATTATATCGAAGGAATACAAAAAAAATTGATTTAAAACTATTTCTAATTAAAATAAATAAATAGACAAAACTTCGACTATGTATGTTTGGTTCATTTATATTGGATAATTAGGGAAATGACAGGAGATTTTTTATTTTAACTGTGAAATAATTTATCTTCGTCATGTTACTTTAATCACTACAGAGTGCAGAACTTTGGGACTACTAATGATAAACAATAGCTTGAATACGAAGACTTTCTGAACTGGCCTGAATAGACTATTTGATTAAAATCAGTCATTTGAATAAACAATATTACCACGAGATGCTGAGTTTTGAATTAAAGAAAGATTTTTTTTTATCATACATTAAACTGAATTATATGGAAGAACGAGTGTGAATAATCCTATAGGTATGATCCAAACAGAAAATGAACATAAAGACAACAGTTTTTTGTATCCTATTCTAAGCAAGGTACAAAGAACATTATTTTGCATTCTGAATAATCATTCAACAGTCTCAAAATTTATTAAGGTTCTGATTAATTTATGACTCATCATCGCTGTAACATGTAAATATACCCTAGATACGTGTATCCTCTCTGTGTGCTGATGAGTCAAAACCGTATCGCAAAAGAGATTCAATATTAGCTTATACGTCATACAAGAACGATTTCTTTCTTATATCATCTCGATATCATATAACTAGAAGAATAGTTTTCTCTTAGGTAGAGAATCTGTAATAGAACATACGATCCTTTCATTTTGAAAGTTATTACTAAGATATTAGTTGTAGACTTTTTTGTTAAGATATAAATAAAAAATGAATGTTCATTTCTATTTCAAGTGAACTAAGACCCGTGGTTGTCGAACCGTGGGATATCAAAGATGACGAAGATGGTTTACCGGAAAAAACCTTACCTCGTAATCAGGCATATGTAAAGTAAGCTGAATTATTTTGATTTTAAGGTTTATTAAGATATAAACTAAAATTAATTCATTTTAAAATTTAGAGAACGAGATGTAAAACCACGTTTTGCTGAATTAAATACAATTGAACATACGATTGGTCTTAAATGGAAAGAATTAGAGTTACAAGAAAAACAATTACTAGAAGAAGTTAAAAGACGTATGCAATTTGCTACGGAACAAGTAAAAATTGAAATCGATCAAATGTACTTAGAACATCAATCACAATTATTGCGTGAAGGTAGGATCGAGTGCGAATATATAAAGTAAATAGTTCATCGAACATTTTGTTCACTGAACTACAATTGAATGAATACATCAGTAGAAATTGTCTGTATTTATGGTTTTTCACTTTCAGTATTGTTTTGTTGTTTGAATCATGAATTTCCAGAAGATAAGAATTTCTAGTTCGAATTATCTTCAATAAGAGGAAAGTTTTTCATTTAATAATATTAAAGAAATATACGCACCATATCCATGAATAATGAGCAAGAAATAAATTAGAAATTAAAGATTATCTGTGAGTCATAAAAAAATATACCTACGATTCGTTTGACTTTGATTCTGGACAAAGTTGACTTTTAATTAAAAAGTGATTGGGAAATATCTATTGAATGATACGAAACAAAATTTCAGCATGAAATATACGACATCAACTGTGTTCTGTTGAAATTTTCAAAAAAGTTGAATTACAGAAACAAGATATTCTCGTTAAAAGTGATGTCCTAGAGATCGACTTTTAACGAGATAATCTAGATTTTGTAATTTCTTGTTTTTGATCATAAAGAATTTTTTTTTTCGTTCGTATATTCATACTGTGTCATGTCTCGTACGTGAATCTTTTACTAATCACTCTCTAGCACTGATTTACTAGGGTAGATCGAGTAATTAAAGATAATTTTAACACATAGTTATTTATTTTATGAATAGTACGTCACCAGAAAATGATTTTGCACATACATACATACATATTTATTTATAATTTTTGTGAGAGTAACATATACAATGTTTTGGGACCGAGTTCATAATTCTATTATCATTAGTAAAGCGATCATATGATCTACATCGTTTGTTTAACTTATCTTTCGATATCTATTGAAAATAGAATTCAGCTAAGAAAAAAGAGATGGTAAGTGTCTTGTGTTGTTTCTAGAATTGTTACGTCGCCAAGAAGATCTTCGTCGAATAGACGAATTACGATCACAGGAAATAGATCGTCGTCGTACTGTGATGCCAATGCATCATCCTGACGCCTACAATCATCCATTCAATCCAGCTTCTGGTCTTATAAGTAATGTATTTCATCAAAATCAAGTTGCAGCACGTGCATTGCAATATAACGATTTTCAACATATTCCATATTCGAATGCAAGTCCAATGATTCAACAAGCATCACCAATCGCAGCAAATATTGATGCTGCTTATACAACAAATCAAGTAGCACGTAGTTATGGATTAGAAGCACATGCGCGTGATGTTGACTTTGTTAAACAACCGCAACAAGGATTTGATAGAAAACGACCGAGATATTGAACATTAAAACTTTTTTTTGGTTCTTTTGTCAATATCTATTGTTTTCTCTAAGAATATCAATAGGGATTTGATTGTTAATAAGTAAGAAAAGTCCGATCATGCATATATAATCTAACTCTATATTCTTTCTGCCATACAACTCTATGATGTATATGTTTGATTGTTTGTTCATTTTGTTTTTTCGTGCTTATCTTCTGATTTGTATTATAATAATGAAGAGTCATACGTAAACAGCTTTAAGAAAAGAAATGATTTTTTCATTTTATTTTGTTTCTATCTTTGTATTTCCACCATAGATAAGCAACATAATGGTTATTTGGCAAGAGATTTAGTTTGAGTTAGAAAGGAAAAGAAATTCTATCTGCAATTTCTTGAATATTACTCTAATAGTGATAGACATTCTTAAGAACGTGTTAACTATACTTTCGGTTAATCAAATAGAAATTGAGAGTCATATTCAATAAAATCAGATATATCATCCTATGGCGCATTTTTGAATTAAATTATAAATCAATGCAATATCATAGTAGATGTTTAACTCGTACTGTTGATGAAAATTGTATATGTAATGTAAATATCCTTGTCTTACGTTATTTTTCTCACGTATTGCTGCTATTTTTTGTTGAGTTACCATAGTATATATTAGTTATGTTTTTCGACTGGTAAAAAATGAATAATAATATGATCGAAAATATTGCGTAAAACTGAAGCGTTGAATAGGAAATATTTCTGAGTATTGTTTCGAAGCTAGTAATGTAGACATGAAATTATGCGAAGAATCAGAAATATCAATAAAATTTGTTAGATCTATAAACATTTTGAATGAGAATTTTGGTGCAACAAATGTTAAAAATTTGAAAAGTCTAATAAATAGATTTTATGAAAATCATTTTCTCTGAATTATTTAAGAATCTCAGAAAATTTGTTTCGTACAAGAAAACAATATTATAATCAACTGTAATAAATGCGCATGTAAATCTTATGTGTTAACACGTTAATATTCATTTTTTTTGTAAACTCATCGCAGTTTCGTAAAGTACACGCTAAGTTCATTATGCAATCAATTATTGTTCGGTATCAACAATCAAATTCGTAGAAAGCTAAGTAACACGTGGATAGCATCCCATTTGCTAAAGTAATCGTATCATTTTTTCTTCTGAAGAGAGCAATTTTTCATTGAACAATCAGCTCTTGTGCGATAGGCAACTTTGTACGTTTGAAATATGATTTATTTCCGAGCTGATAGTCAATAAATGAGAGAATAGGATAAACTCATAAATCTAATATCGTTGATAATTTGATGCACTTGCAAATCAAAGATCAGAATAGAATTTCGCTTTTCAAATTTATCCACGGTTCAGTTTTCGAATAATTAAAAGAAAATATTTTACAGCGAATGATAAAAAAATGGGATAATGCTAACCATACCATTTTAAACTATCCGTTCTAGACAAGATGCTTCCAGTCCCATCGCAAACAATACGTGTTTATGAGAAGTAATTTATTTTCGACTGTCACGCAAATATGTTTCTCCGTTATTTATCTATTCTTGTATGTATAACAATTGGTTTGAAAAATCGCTTTATCAATGCAGAGAATAAACACCATTTGAATATCATCAACTATTTTTCTTCGTCTCATTTATTTCAAAGTAGTTATGAAATGTTCTTTTGAACGATTCCTTCCACCACACAGCGTGTTCATTCTCTTCTAATGAATGATTTCACTTGTTCATCTCACACTACAGGATATTCGAAAATAGCAGTTATTGATCGATCGAAAGTATAAAGCTATTTGTCATGTTTGACACAACGGACGAGAAAAAGAAAAGAAAAGAAACTCTTGACAACAACAAGTGCTATTCAAAGTAGCCTCTCAACATGAAATCATCTTTATCCCTTGAACAATTATATAATATGTATTATTCATCTTTCGTATGCAATCGAATACACAAGATGACGTGTCAATAATCGCAGAAATATATATATATATATATATATATAGGCATGATGAAATCAATGTTCATTTCTCATTGATACGGAAGAACGATTTTTTTCCTTTAGAAAAGGTTCATTTATTTCCTCTCAACAAAACAAAAAAATATTTTAAAAAATTATAATAAATTTCGCGTTGTGTTTTTCTATTTGACTTTTGTACATTGTTGCGAACTTGTATCGATCGGTGCTAAACAACGACGTCTTGGTGATGGTTTTATATTTTGTAAACATGATTGAAATAATTGCTCAATCGTATATTGTGTATGATTAAGTTCGATTAGATTACAATTCATAGTTTTTAATATTAATTCGTCTATTTGATAATTATTTTGTAATGAAAGACCCTTTATAGCTGCTTTTAAGCATGCACATGCGAGAAGACTTGGAAGTATTGCTAATGTATTTAATTCTAATAGAAGAAAGAAAAAAAAAACATTTATTACGTAATTATACCGAACAAAAAGAATAAGTTTGTCTTTACCACATATTGCTATGGATAGAAGTATATGAACATGTAAACATATTTGAGCTCGATTTTCTAATGGTAAAAAATATTTTAATAATAATTGTATATAGTCATGTGGTACAAAATAAGCTAAATCCCAATCGAGTGTGTTAGAAATTATTTGTTCAGCATTCTAAAATGAGAGAAAAAGAATGAAAAAGTTGATTTTTTTTATTTTCTCCTGAAAATTACAAATATTTCTTCGTCACTGTAGTTTTCAGTTGAAAATATTAATGATGTTTTTTCATTTTCATTATTGATTGATACATTTGAGCGTAATTTCTTAGCTATATTATAACAAGATAAAGCTATTAATTGATAATAACGATCATTTGATATAGCCGAAGAAGTTTTTGAAATGAAACGATCGAATATATTCATTGTTAAAGCAAATATATCATCGAATACATGTTCATCATCAGTTAACTAATGAAATGAAAATAATTTTATTCAAAACCTAATGAAACCCTACGAACTTTATTTAAACAATCAGCAATAACGCGTCGTTTAGAATGAGATTTGATAGAGATTTTCGAGTGATAAGATTTTTCAATAAAAAGCATTGTTTCAAGTTGTTGTTTTTCCATCGTTATGTAGTTCGTTTCGTTCCGAAGTTATGAAGGAAACAAACTCAGCTGATTGCAATCATTGAAAAGAAAAGAGAGAAAAAATTGTTTTTCCCCAACTATGAATACGATTGGACTGAATTGTATATTACGAAAAAGAGAGGAAGAAAGATAAGAAAAGCCGATATTGAAATTATAATTAGTACTTGTCGATGACACACGAAGCTGAACGCGTGTCTAGAGTCCAATAATAAGGTCGAGAACAGCATGTGCGAAGAGCGAGAGAGAGAGAGAGAGCGGCAGAAGATTAGTTAAGAAAATAAATTAAATTTTCTAAATAACAAAGTAAAAATTATCATGATGCATTCTTATATCGATATCAAAAACAAAGATTGACTTTTTATCTATACACTTCGAATATATTACAAGTGTATCAAACAGATTCAAGAGGCTCTTATTCGTATAGGCTAGAAACAGTAGCAAATCATTCAATTGATAGAAGTAAGAGTTCATTAAATAATTTAGCTTCAAAATTATTTTCAGTATGATCAACGTATTTTTCTCTGGAACAGATTGAGAAGAAAGCGTCTCATCTGAAATCTTCAATTTACTGTTACTACTGTTTTCTATGTCGAATTGAATTCATTTACAGTTTATTGCTTCTGCCGTTAGCTTCATAAACTAATAATGACAGTTTTCATTCGACGAATTCACTGTTGCGTGTTGCATATAAACATATTTAGCATAATTTTCTCACGCGAAACAAGGTGTGATAACACATCTTATCGTATAAGAAGGGAACTGCGAATGAGTATGTTGAAAGCTATATTTCTATTAAATTTCTTATTGCTTGTTTGTTCATTCAAATCTAAAAATTGTTAGACGATAAAAGATTAACGCTGTTGCCGGTGTCTCAGAGGAAGAGCTTAGTGAATCGCAACAAAGTATTAAATGTTGTGGAACCATTTTTCAAAACAGAAAAAGATTGTGTGAAAGATGCGCTGATCGATCAATTAGACCATTAACTTGGGATCAATTCTCACCTAGCGTGCGTGTTTTGATGACGTGATTTGACGTTGACATGCTAATGTATATTGAGAGAGAAAAAAATATCGTTTTCTTTTTTACTACCACAGTATGTGGAAATGATTATTTGATAAGAGCTAATAAGCAATGGCGTCATTGCGAAATTTAGAAGAAAAAAAGCACTAACATGTGTTTCTTAACATTGATAAATGAGCACTCGTATGCGTAAGACAATCCGATGAGATTTAGCTCGGTTCGTTAATTTTCAAAACATACACACGCACACATGGAGAAAAAAAGCAAAACAAAAATAGATGAATTTCAATTTTTTTTCGACATCAAACATGGACAGAAGCATAATTTTGATTCTTAGAGAAATTCTAATGAGAAAATTGAACATATTTATACTTCAATTGAAATCAAACATATTTTGAATATCGATTATTTTCAAGTAGCTATATTTTTGTTTTTCGCAAAGATAAAATTTATCTTTTCGTCGATGAGAAAGAAAACGAGTATCTTAAGAAACGAAATGTTCATTTAACTCCAACAGCGATAATCATTTAGCTATCGGAAGAAAATGAGAAGCAGCAATTATCAAGTTTAACATCTCTTACGTCAAAATTTGACCGATTTTTTTCCGTCGAATAGACATGAAGTGTGTTTAAAGAATGTTTGTCGGCCACCCGTTGTGAACACACACATTCATAGCTATAACGGATGCGCAATTTCGATTTTTGAAATGCATCTGTTTCTTTTATATATTGCATATTTTTATTTGTATGAGCTAATTTAAATTTATTTGTTTATAATCGAACAGCAGGTGAGAAGGAATTGTATTATCGTCAAGTATCCTATCGCATAAATTGAAATATGTTTATGGCACAGATTTTTCAATGTATGAATTAATAAAGATGGATTTCGGCTTCGAGATTATTGACCGATTGATGTATGTGTTATCTCTTTTATAAGTACGGCCTATCTTAAAGACCGATACGTCTCATCTAATTGCTCATTTATTGAATGTCACATATCCAAAGACATGTTTTGAAATGATTATCTGAAAATAAGGAGTTTTGCGGAAAATCAAAAAGAACTAACATAATTGTATTCGTTGCTAAAACTAAAGATATTTCCGATGTATAGAAGATGCGAAAGAGAATATGACTTCATTGGATTGTTTTCTATTTCCATATCATTTCATCCAACAAGTACTACTTTGTCTATAAATCTTTTTCCTGGTTATCTTAAAAATCCTATTTAAACATTTAAATGAACCTGTATACGATTAAATCGATGCGCATAGATAAGAAACAGAATGATCAAGGGTTTACCAAAGAAAGAAAAAGAAAAGAAACATTAGTAACATCTATTCTATGTTTCAGTATGTAATAGATGTCTTCAACAAATTCAACAAAGTTTTTGGATTTATTCAATGATGTTGATGAATATAAACAAGTAAATTGAATTTCTAGAAAAAAAAAGATTTTACTATCAAAAGAATATCTTTTTCTATTTAGGCAATATGTACGAAAGTTGTGGATGTTATTCGAACATCAAATCGATTAGGCATGGAAAATTTTGATCGAATAATGACCATAGAATTTTGTCATGATAGAATCAATCAATTAAGTGCACGGATTTTACATAGGTATTTTCAAATTTATTAAATTATTTGCGAAGAATGAACGATTATTTTCTTTAGAATCTATCAAATGAAATCTCATATTCAATCATCTGATTGGGATCAACTAGATTCCGACGAAAAACTTGAACAACTGGTTGATATCAATGATACATTATTTGAAAGAATTGTACGAAAATAAATCTATGTATATTGCTTTTTACTCTTACATCGATTTATTCTCAGGCATCTGCACTTGATGACGCTGATGGACTAAAGCAATCTTCTGTATCAACAGTTGTGGTAAGTAAAATTGAAATAGAAAAAATGAAAGAAAAAAACGAAACAATTGAAAATATTTTAGCGACAAGTTGTCATCAAACCACAATTGAAATTTAAACATAAAATTGATAATAGTACACAAATACCATTTATTCCAAAAATTCGTAATAAACCCCATGCGCAAATACCATTACCAAGTCAGTTCGCTCTTTTTTTTTTGTTTTTCTATTGTAAACCTGAAAAATATTAGTGTTCATGACACAAATGAATTTCGAACCTATTGGCCTTGATTTACTAGAAAAATATCCAGAAATGTCAGTATTGAATTTTTCAAGAGACAGCGAAATTTTTCTTTTTCTTTTAATCTCAGATTAGATCATCCGTATGCCAATGAAATAACATCATTTGAACCCGATGAAACCGTATTGAAGTTAGGCGATCTCCACGTATGTATAAAGTATATGAAGTATATTACTTGAATCGAGTTTTTTTAAGTTTCCAAAAGCTATCGAACAAACAAAATGTCTATTTGTTGATACGACCGACACATTAAAAACAATGATGGATCATATTGAAATGCAATCAGAATTAGCAATCGATTTAGAAGTATACTACAGTCATTTTCCCTCCGAGATACGATGATATCTATTTGTTATTCTAGCACCATTCCTATCGGTCCTATCAAGGTTTTACATGTTTGATGCAAATATCATCTCGTACAGAAGACTTTTTAATTGATACACTTGCACTTCGCGATGAATTATCTATTCTAAATAATATTTTTACTAATCCAAAAGTTCTTAAAGTAATTTTTTTTCATTTGATTTATTAAATGAATACATTGAAATTCCTAAGGTATTTCATGGTGCAGATTGGGATGTAGAATGGTTACAAAAAGATTTCGGTATTTACATTGTCAACATGTTTGATACACATCAAGCAGGCAAAGAACTTAATCTACCAACATTATCACTTGCTTATCTTTTGAAAACGTATTGTAATATTGATGCTAGTAAACAATATCAATTGGCTGATTGGAGATTAAGGTTCGACAGATAATTTAATTCTATTTAATAATCAAAAGATTTTTTTATTTTATTTAGACCTTTACCAAAAGAATATTGCCGTTATGCACAAGAGGATACACACTATCTATTATATATTTATGATCGTTTACGAAATCAGTTAATTGAATCGAACAAGAATAATACTGAATTTCTTCGATCAGTTTATTCAAAATCAAAAATTATTTGTCTAAGAGTAAAGAAATATTTTTCTTCTGTCAGATATTGATTTTTATACTTTGATACTTAAATTAATTTAATTCATTTGCTGTTTTAAGAGAATCTATTATTCACTCCAGGTGTGGCTAATAATTTTATTCTTCTTCGCTAGCAAATATTTTAATACAAAAAAAAAACGGAGTACATCGACCTTTCGGTACACTTTCCTATTTTCAAAAGAATGGATTGGATTAGATTGAATACTAATCACAAAAACAAAAACATATTTTAGAATATACGGCGCATAATTCATATCGTTTTTTAAGAAGATTTCAGCCGCTTGCTGGTAGACGTGCATGTGGGAAAGTTGCTCTACTATCGTGTTCGCTCGTTTAAAACAACAGATTATAATTATTATAATGTATGTTTTGCATTTCTTAGTCCTACAAAAAGCCAATCTTCGATGAAAATGCATATAAAACTTTGTACTTAAAAACTCGTAAAACAAATTTCAATGGTAGTCAACTAGCTGCACTTAAATTACTTTATGCTTGGCGAGATAAAATAGCTCGAGAAGAAGACGAATCAACAAGGCATGTGTATATAATATTAATAATTCGTTCAAAAAACAAAAATAAGTAAAATTCTTTTTATTTTAAGCTATGTGTTGCCAGATTTATTGCTGATTCATTTGGCTGAATTATTACTGAAGTAAACTTTTTGCATTGTTATAATTTTATTTCTACCTGTTTTTTTTCCCAAAGAGATCCACAAGGTATTCGAGCATGCTGTAAACTAGTTCCAGAATTAGTTGAAAAAAATCTCGAAGAAATTCATCGATTATTAATACAAGCTATTGAAAAGCCACTAGTGGTATTAAGATATTTACTCTTTATTACCAATAATGTTAATAATTAATTTCTTCTAGGACTTAAATGATGTAAAATCAAATTTTGATGAATGCTTACAGAATACACGGTCAATCTAATCGTCTAATAAACATATCTCAACAGAATCAGGATGCTAAACGAACAAAAATCGTTTCTCAAACATGAAAAGCAAAACAAATTTTTCTGAGTACTAGTGAAACTCTTTTTTTTCTGTACACATACAACTTCATAATGATCATTCAATAAATAAAATCAAGATAATTCCTCTATCTAATCTTAATAAATGATGAAATGGGAAAAAAACAACAACATCCAATTAAATTCAAAATCTTGCTAAGTCATATTTTACCATAATTGGTAGATGAGATTTAATCCAGACTAATTTCGATCTGGAACATCATATAATAGTAATCAGACTACGCTACAAGTAGCCTATGACTCAATCATCTCTTGGATTTGAAAGATAGATAAAAAAAAAGGAATATATATATATATATATATATAATTTAGATTTATTATCAATGCTTTGGAAAATATAGTTAAGATAAACGATGTCATTTGGCTTTTGACAGCAATATAAATATATAATATGAATAGTACTGGGTTTTTTAAGAGATGATGGCTGCACTTTGGTTTTTCTCTGTTATAACCAAGGGGGAAACGGTGGACTTGAAATAGAAAAGTACGTCAAAGCACTTCAAAGTAGACTACTTGAAGTAGCTCAAAGTACGGACAAGTAGCTTACAGTAACCTCAAGTAACTTGAGGTTCAAAAGTCCACCGCTTCTCCCTTGGTTATAACATAGTCTACTTAGTTATTTCTTCTAATTGATTTTCTAGTTGGCTTTATCAAGTAAGTGACTAAGCGTAATTTCCGGTATGAATTTTTTCTTTCATTCTATAAATAATAAATTCAACTTTTGCCGCATAAATTTATTCTTTTTTTCCCGATGATGGTAATCGATGTTCAAAAACACTTTTAATCAAGACTGGATAAATATATAGTCAAAATTTCTCTCAGTTTTGTTTCCATTACTATTTTTTTCTTCTCTTCCGAGATGATTATCATTGCCTGAAAATAGATTCTATATGATCGATGTTTAATTTTGATTTGTCAGACGATTTTATTTAAAATTAATCTCTATATGAAGAAAAACATTTTTACTATACTAATCAGAATACACACGCATAAAGGGAATTATCCTGCGTCTATATATATATATCACGAAGAGATTCTCATGATAAGAAAACAAATGAAAAAGAAAGGTAAAAGAAAGACTCCAATACTTTATGCTCTCCTACATAAGAATAATCAATTATCTTAATATCTTGTCATTCGGTCTTTTATTTTTCTTTCTCATATTTACGTCAACATTCCATTGCGATTCGCTTTATCTTCATCAGTATCGTTTTTGCAAGATCAATATGATTTGTTAGTTTATCTCTTAAATCTCGTTACTCAAGGTTACACCCACTGGTTTGAAACGATAATAAGAATAGTTATTAATCGTATCCCTGCAATCACCGATCAGCTTGAAGTACACATATGCTAAGATTCCATCAATGTAATAGCAAAGATTGGAGAAATACTATGGTGATTATCGGCTCTTTTTCAATACTCTATGGAATAAACCTAGTCTAAAATAGGGCATCAAGCAAGATAAAGTAAGGATTTCTTTTCATTATTCATTAGATATTAAAACGCTAAGCACAAAATGATACACAGTGGTATCTTTTCTAGTAGAATGACAAAAACATTCAATCTCAAATCATTTTTTCTCGACTCATATTTCATCGTCATTTATTTTTTCAGACATAATTTTAACGTTGCATTTCTCTGTATGTGTTTTAATCAATATCATTATTTTTCATTGATTACTTTACCAGCTGCCGCTACTGGATAATAATGTTGTGTTATAACACAAAAAAGTGTCTTGGGAAATCGGCATTGTAAATTTTGTTTTGCAAAAATTCATTTCATCTAGCTAATATCAATGGCGTGTTAATTAACTATTCGAAGTCTTTATGGACATATTTCCTTAAACGTTATGTGTATGAATCCATCCTTGATAAAAATAAATGAAAAGAACCTGATAGAAAGTGATCTCTATTCATCTATAAATATATGCTCTTCGTGCGTCATCATGGTTTATTTCATGTACGAGTGCTCATGCGCAAACTCTTTTCAATTTTCTTTTATCATTATTACTTTTTGCGCTTAGCCATTCTCATTTTTTTTTCTTGAAATATAAACAAAGGAACAAAAGACTAATGTCGATATAGGAGTGACGTATGATCATTTAAAGAGACGGAGAGAGAGAAAGGGAGACTACGTGAGGATTTTTGTTCTTCTTCGTTTGCGAGAAAGTAAAGTAAAATAAATGGATTCTCAAAGAATGCAAAAGAATAAGAGAAAGGAGAAAAAATATCTTCGCTTCTTTTTTTTCTTGTTTTCCGTGAAATGATACGAACGAATGAGGATCATTGTGATTGGCTGCTAGTAAAGTTTCTTCAGGAAGTTTGAACAACTTCGTATTGATAACTTTCTCTATATCTCATTACTTTTTTTTGTCGACAACTATATCCCATGTTATTAACACATGAACTCTGATTATAAAAAACGATGGTTTACTGAATAATGGTTATTCAAAATAAAAATGACAGTTAATCTTTTCAGTTACGCTTAAATCTTATTATAAATCTTTTTATTCGAAATATAATTGTTGCATTATCAATTTTATCGGATTATTCTCATGGTTCGAAGCTCTAATCGAATGAACATATATATATATATACATCTTTACTATTACAGTTCACTCTATTCGATTGCCAGTTTCTCCTATCAGTATATTCAAACGAAGTCATACTATTCTCTGTAGTGTAAGTAGTTCTCTATTATTTTTGCTAATCTAGATTCATATTTAATAAAAAAAATATAAAGCTTAGACTAATACTACAATTGTTCTTCGATAATACCACGATTCTTATTGAAAATTATTTTTTTTCTTCTAGGGTTTTTTTCAAACGTTCTCCGACATCGCATTTATCAAGCATTTGAACTGATGTATAAACTCTAATTGAATGTCAAACGCTAGTAGGTCACTTGCGTCTAGCGAGTCCAAATCGCTTCCGAAAATAGTGATCGATAACGATAATAAAAATTCTGAAGAAAATGCTAATTTCCTTCAACATCTTGATACAAAATCTCGGCATCATGCTCATCATCATCAACACCAACAACAGCTGTACAATTTAAAAAAATCGAATATATATAATAAAAATAATTCATCAATACCTTCTACATTTTCAGAACAAACAGCACCAAACTTACTAGAAATTAAACAACAACGTTTATTAGCAGCAGCTGATAGAAAAAAACGTATTATTACACGTATTATAAGTATTGTTGGACTTCTTATAATTCTTCTCTGTGTCGTTATCGTAACATTCACACTTAAAATGGCACCGAAAATAGATGAACTTGTACGTACTAAAACCGGTAAATATAATCTAATGCATCAGTTATCTCGAGTCAGTACACCATTAGCACCATTAACAATGGAATTAAATAGTTCTATTGCAAATAATTCTTCAATGTTGAAATTTCCTGTTCGTACACGGCGAAGACTATTTATTTAACCTTACAATAAACAACTTACTTCTCTCATTATTTGTACAATACTGATATATATATATGCGGATCAATAGAAATAGAAAGCAATTTTCATCTTCAATGGATGAAAATAAACTTATGTCTATGAAATATCTGCACTTGTCACTATTTATTTCGATGAATTATGCTCTGCAACATTCAACATGCTATTAATCTTGAAAGAAAATGAAATCTTCGGATATTTTGTTTGGCTTGGAGATCTTTTTTGTTGTTTGTTTTGAAAAATACACCGAATGTGAAATATTAATAATACATTATCAATAAATTTAAGAGATACTCTGAATTAAATTATTTCTCATTGAGTGATGCAATCACAATACAAAACAGTCTTTTAGAAACGAAGTGCAGTCATGACTAGAGAATTCAAATGTTAATTACTCACGCATTCAACTTTTATTCCTGCCATTGACGAGCCTAGAATATTAAACAGTTGATTTATTTATAATAGTGTTTTTCTGTTTTTTTTCTGACATTTGAAATTCATATTAAATTTTTGCCGTCAATTTACTTTATGCAACACATCTGCTACTTTCTTTTGGATAAGAAAAATGTCTTTTCATTATATTATATTTCTGCTGAATTAGTTATATTCAAAAGCAAAAGGCTAAATTTCATAGTAAGGAAAACGGTGCATGCTTCGGAAACGGTAGAAGCGCTTTGAGAGCACTTCTAGGGATATCTCTTTCAAGTGTAATTCAAAAAAAGGAAGCTTTAAGCTCGTGCAATATGATTGAGGTTAATCTAACCTGCGTCTGGTTACTAAAATATTATGAAGCATTATTTATTCTTTCGACTGAACAATCGCAACAGTCGCATATGTTGAAGAGCAATAGTATCTAATTAATCTCTACCTATAATCCGTGTGATGTATGTCAGATGAATATTTAATGCGGTGCGACGCACAGCATTCATGTAGTCCGTCGCGAGTTATTTTTTTGATTCTTTCTAACTTTAGTACGCGCAAAAGTTCTCATTAAGTGGCGCGATGATCTAGAGAGTCGTAAATGATAGAAAATCCATTCAAACTAGATATGGAAGTATCGAGATCGAACTTGTTACATCTTTTTTTCCAATTTTCAATACTAAGTTTCGTTCGCCTAAAAATATCATTCGACAAATGATGATTTTGAAAGGTTTTATTGTTTGATAGTTTCGAGATAATTAAAATGACACCATCAAGTAATAATAGCCAATAGTCTATTTCTTCGCATCTGATCTAAGATAGCGAATCATTGAAATAATTTAATGTTCAATCAAAAGCATTCTCTAGGATTATGGTGATTACCACGAAAAAAAAAGTTTTCTCAGCAATGAATTCTATTATGATTACTCGAGAACTATAAAAAAAATGTAATGATTTTGTGAACGACGAATTTTAAGATTGCTTGTTCCTGTTCCGTTAAATTTTTTATTTTTTCGTGTACTCGGCTCGTGCTTCGCACTGCATTTCGTATACGAGTGAAACTCGAATACCACCTAGTTGGTAATACTTTCGATGAGATAAAATTTACAAATTTTTATTTTTCTCTAGCACTATTATTCATTTTGAAATCAATGAGTTTTTTTGTTGGACTGAGCATTGTATGAAGAGCACATTTAATTTCGTTTTCTTTTCCCGTGTAAAGAACCGAAAAATTTTCCAACACTATTTTCTAGCTTAAACGAGATTTTTTTCGTTTCGCGAAGTCGTTTTTATACGTAGTCAGAGGAAAATAAACGATGGAGCACAAGAATAATTATTCGTAGCTACGATTATATAACATAGAAGAATATCGCCGTATTTCAGCGACCTTACGAGACACATACAATAGTTCAATATCTTTTTTACAGTTAACACTAGCTACGACTAGCTTGCTATAGGTTTCTTGTACTCTCTATATGCGACAATTATCTACCTGAGAAAGCGTATGTCACAATCGTACCAAACACGTGATCTGGTACGAACAATCATTTGTTTGTTGTTCAGGGCCATTCAGTCGTTGATATTAATAAGGTACTTGTTGAATGATGTATTTGTGGTGATTTTCAAGGATGAGAAGGTCAGTTTGAAGCTAATCTCAATACAGTTATCATTAACTCACAACTTCATCTACTTATCTTATCAAAATATTGAAAACTTGTTCATTGTGTAATCATTATAGTATCAATCATTTTATAAAAACACTTTCTTTCTCTTTTTATTTTCATCGTATCTTCCTAATTTAATCATGTATCCTTGATAGCCTATAAGATTTTCATCAATTACTGTCGACTTTCATGTATTTTTCTAAGTTAACCTTCATCTGACACAATATAAAACATCATGGTTAAAAAATTCCTTTCATAAATCAAATGACCTTTCTAATTATTTAATTAATTATTTTCTATATTCTTTTCTTCAGAACCTGACGATGAGTTTTTCCGCTAGTATAATAAAATAAGTATACGAACAGTAGAACTTCGAGCATTGTCTTCTAACACATGCCTAAATCAGTCTTTTTGCTTCTTAAATAGAAACATGACATAGAGATCGATCGTCTATAAATGCAATTAGTTTGGTTGATTAGTTTCTTTGTTTAAATCGATTCACAGTATTTTGTTTTCTATACATATACATAGACACGTTTACATCTGACCGAGATGACAACATATACCTTCATATATTAATCATCAACCGGGATACACAATAAACACACAGACAAATTCGATACAAAAAAACAAAGAAGAAATGTGTAAACACAGTGACACTAAGAATTAATAAGATAGGAATACATCGGATTGTGTAGAAGATGTTGACAAAAAAGTACTTGCATCGTTTCAGCTCTGATCGAATAAAGACTTGAAAGAAAAAGTAGAAGTTTAGAATAAATTGTTGCTACACTTATGGTTATATTATTATTTATATTCATTATAGATGACTGCTGATGTGCTAATGATTGTTTAAGACTTGTTAATTGTTTAATATAAAGTTGTTGTAAACTTGTATTATCATTAAACACTAAACGATAAACATATTTATTTGTTTTGTTCGTTTTCTTATGCGATATTCTTACCTTCTTTCATACTTTTAATAACAATAATACGACGTATATGATCGAAAATATTTGCATCGATATTAAACCGAGAACCTTTTTGTAAAATTGAGCATAATTTATATGCATCTTCTTCTGGTACACATGCATGTTGATGTATTGAATATAAATCATGATCAATTCTTGTTAATGATAATGAATGTGTACAAAGAAGGAATTGTAAATTAACAAAACCTTGCTCAATAAAATATGTTAATAATAATTGTGACCAGCATCGTCGATGATATATCGATGACGATATCGAGTCAATTAAGCTGGTACTAGCTTGTAACCAATTTGTTATGTGACTCTGTAAAACGTAGATAAAAGCGGATGGCAAATAAAGACGACGTAACCGAATTGACGAAAGAAAAATATTATTTCGTTGTTGCTGATCGGTTTGTTTTGACATGTCACTATCAGATGCAGTAGGTCGTAATGATGAATGATTATGAAGTAGATTTAATTTTAATTCAACAAGACGGTTTGATTTTCGTAATAATGTACAGAGATGATTTTTTCTCGGCAATGAATTATCGGGAGTGTAATGATTTTCAATATCACTACTACCATCTCCATTGTCGTCATCATCTTCACAATCATCATCATCATCATCATCATCATCATCATCATCATCATTATTGTCGAATTCATCACTACTTTTATTCGATGAAAAGAATTTTTCTACGAGTACAGATGGTGAGTTAGTAGAAGCGTTTTCCGTATCTTCATCTTCGTCACTTGAAGCATTGTTTTCATTATCATTTTTTTCGCCAGAATCATTTGTTAAATTCATCGATTTATTATCGAATTAACGAAAATAGATATATAGAAATCTAGACGTTGATTCACCGTAAATAGAAACAAATAGAATACTATGATAAAGATAATTAAAGTAGTTGATATTTCGTCAGCATAGATCGCATTTATTGAATTGCTGTGGTTTTGACATTGAGTTATGAATCTGAAAGTCAAAAATCTATTAGCAACTATAGTGTATGAGTATTTGTCTTGTTCTCTCTAGCCATCTTTTTCTTCGTTTATACACAAACACACGCTGTAAACAGAAACAACAACAGCATCATCATCACCACCGCAGAGCAGCCTGAAGGCGAAAGAAGAGAATAAGAAAATAAGGTTCTCTTGCTTTCTTTCTTGTTCGGTTGATGCCCATGAAGGAATAGGACTGAGAAAGAAAGAGAATGAAAGAAGGACATGTGAAAAATAAGCTTTGATGACCTTGAATAGTAGAAACAAAGATGGTGAGAGGAACCAAATGAAAGGTCTACACAATCACGTAAACCATAGCAGAAAGTGATGACCTTGAATTAATATGAACAATATTTAATACAAGTTCACATACTACACACTTGTGCTCATGTTTGATTAGCACGCATAGCTTAGTAGTATTATCTTACCATGATTTGTAAAAGATAATCATTTATACCTTGCTGCTATTTGTCGAAAAACGTCACTTTACAACATTGGCAACAGCTGATGTTATAGTTTTTTTTTCGTACAATCATACCTAAATATTGCATCAATAAACCAAACTTTGTCCAAAGTATTCTAATAAATAAATGACCTTAGATGAAATAGGTTGCATGTCGCGAGCTAAGCAAAAGCAACAAGTTCTCGTCTTCTCTTTCTCGATCTCTCTTTCTCGTTCTCTTTCTCGTTCTCTGTTAGACGAGCCTTCATGTCATTTTTGTTTTCCGTTTGCGCTTGTTTTCCGTCCTCTTTTATCGGTGAAGGTGAAGTCGTGTTTTTGCTTTGCGATCGCGTACGCGAAGGCGTTTACATAACTCTATTACTTGTTGACGACAAAACCTTCAAAAACATCCGTTGTTATTCTGTTTCGTGTTCTTAAGTACGAACAAACCGATGAGTCATTTCGGTTTCTCTAGTTTAGGTTTTAATTATCAAAGCTCAGCTTAAGATAGAAACAAAACAATTTCATTCTTATTGCATTTTATTATTAATACTTCTCTAGTGTAATGCCGTTATTCAGGCCTTGGATAGAAAAAAAAGACCAAGAACAAAAATATGATGCCTTTATATACTAAAGAACGATCGAAAAAACCTTGTACATATACAATGCCATTGAAAAGACAAGTATTGAAGAAGGAGACAATGTCAAGTTTATCAAGGAGAATATTCGATATATAGTGGGTCCCCGTTTTCTTCTCTTCTCTATTATGACTTTTTTTTTTATAAGAAGACGATTGTCCTTATATAATAAATAGAAGGTTTTTTTTTTCATTATGTGTATGAAATTATATTTTTAACTGAAAGACTTCTGTATAAATTATTATTTTGTATTCTATTTCTTCGTGTCTCAATAAGAGAGATAGAAAAAGAGGATTCTCACGGGAAGTTTACTCAAAACAAGCGAACGATATATAATTAGAATGTGATCATTTCTAGAGTAAAGAAAATTTTATCACGAGGAGAAAAACCTTGAGAGATAAATAATCTCAAGATAATATTATTGTTTTTAGCTACGAAAAAAAGCTAAATAGTATTATTAGCATTCTTTGAGCGCAATCTATTCATCAGCTGAAACATGCAAATGTATATGTGTGTCTTCTATAGAAGTTAAATTTTGATTAAGAAACCTTACCGAGGAGAAAAACAAAATGGATTTAATTCACCTTCATTATAACGTTTTTGGATGGATAAACAATGACATATGCATTTATTTGGAAACAGAAATTTACTTTGATTCCTTGATATCTGAAGGCTATGACAAGGTTTATTCATTAGTAATCGATCAATATCCAAGTTATGTGAAGGTTGAAGAAATCTAGAAAGAAAGATAGATAGTTAGATAGACAGACAGTCAGACAGTCAGACAAGGATAAAACGAAAGGAATAAATAAATCTTCACAGCCTTCTGGTGGACAAACACACAGGTTGAGAATAATGTAATTATTTCTCCAATGGCATGTCTTTCGATTAGATTTATTTTTTCTTACATGAACTTCTATATAAACTAAAATTCTTTTCAATAGAATATTCATGATCATGCTTTTGCTTTATGAGTAACTATTGTTTTCAGCTATATGTATATAAAGAAGTTTTTGATTGATTGATTGATTGAGACTATCTTTTGTTTTGTTTCAGAATTAAAAAGTTATAGCCTTTACACAATAGCTCAAATTCTTCAAAAACAAAAACAAATCCTAAATATGGTAACTATCAAGTGAATTTTTAGCTTAAAACTAACTCGTTCGAAACAAACTAATAAGCCGATGTCGCAACAGCAGTTATTTCCTCTTCCTTATAAGTCTTACTTAAATTTATATGAAATACGAAATGACAGTGCATGTAAAATGAATGATATTTACTATAGATTAATTATCAAATCAAAGCTAAAACAAAAAGATTCTTTCTTTCATACGTGAAATAAGTTCCAAAGAGTCATAAAAAAAATCGTTTACTATTGTCGTGATTAAGCATTAGATTATATCATATTAATTTGGCTTTTATTTGGCCAGTAATCGATGCTCAACTGTTTTGTATGCGTAATAATAGCTTTTTTTTTATATTGTCAGTTAATCATAATAATCTAACAGTAGTGCAATGAAAATCTCAAGTATCAATATTGTCTACGCAATATTTAACTGTTTAGTCGTGAAGCATGTTTTTCTGAAAAAAAACGATTTCCTTCTCAGATAACAACTCATGTAAATTGAAACTTGTTCATACGTTGTAACATAATAGATAGAACTGCTTATCATTCAGTTGAAGAACTATATATATATATTTATTTAATTAGCGCATTTCTATCCAAAGAATTCATTACTGACTTCAATATAGAGAAAAACCCTGAGTGTCTATTTCAAAAAACAAAAGAATGAGTAAATACTACTCGAATAGCTTTTGATAAAACAAAAAGGCAAGATAGAGAAGTGCAATTTTCATTCTTACAAAAAAATATAGAGAGATAAAGATGCATTGAATCATTCATCACGTGGCTGTTTTGACCTGATTCTTGTCAAGGTTTATTATCAATTTTTTCACGACTACACTATCAACCATATGAATCGATTAAAATGCATTTTCGTTTTTGCGAAAATATGAACTATAGCGGCTAATAGAAGACTTACAAAATTACACCAATCTGACATTTTATTTCTAGAGAGTAAAAGCTGTTTTACTAGAAATTCTTCAGCCATTGTTGTGAGAAAATAATATATTTTTGCTTGTTTTGTTTACATTGAAAACATGTTTTCAGCACGTCATCTAGAAAATTAATTAAAAAGAACTTCCAAAAACAGCCTAGAAAAACCCCTAGTAAATGATTTCATGTGACTTTATTTCCTCTTTCCAATCGTGCAAATTAATGTGTTCCATCCTGTTTTGTACTAATTTTAATAAAAACTCTCACCCGCCGTTGTTTTTTCTTCTTCTAAAACAAGCACTATCACCTAGATTTCAAAAACACCACGAATCTATATTTGTCCAGTCATTATTTTTACTGTTTGAATAAAAACTATCGAGATGTTCACCTGTAAGTCTCGCGTAGTGATCGTAAAATTTGTTAAACCTTTCAAAAAAATAAAACAGCTATGGCGAATTACTGTTAGAATTTTTAAAAATCTAATTGAATTATGGCACGACAATTGTAAAAGAATGTTTACCTTGGACAACACCAAATGGTAGATGATCAACTGTTTTATTTAATAGAAAAAAAAACTCAAAGCAAGTCAAAAAATAATTCACATTCATTCGATTAGCGTTACTTGATTTACTTTAGCACGTAGTCGGATAGCGTTGCCGAAACCTCTTTTGAGATTTCTATGTGCTATCCCCCTGCACCAATTTTCTACCAATGGAAAAATAATCTTTTTTTTCTCCTGGCTCATTCATTCATGCAACTCTGCTCCATTGAATTAAAATCCAGCTAAGTGTTTTATTTGCATATGTAATAAATTTGTAATTGTAGCACTTGATATTCTGAAATCAAGGGTGATGTTAAGAGTTCTTCTCGAAACGTCGACCCTTCTTTAATAAATCAATTTTTATTTTGCTCGGTACATTACACAAAAACTGTTGCCACAATCCTTATGAGACCAACATGTGACATACGCGGCGTGGCTGTTGTTGCCAATCATGGAAGGTTGCTTCATTTCTATCTATTTTAGTGTACATGTTCTCATTATAGTGCCTCTTGTTCCCTCAGAAATCCAATGAGTAAAAATTTCATATGCCAGAACGACATGTTATTTATCTATGATCTTGGAACGTAGATTAACAGCATCTGTGATGAAAATAGATACACGTTGTTGACGAGTCTCTCATGATCCATTAGAGAAATAGTTCTACATATTTGCTACTATACTTCCGGTACTTCGTACTCAAATAGTCAATGATTTTTAATAGCTCCCTATCACCATCAAAGCGAAATTTTTCGATTATATAAATTATAAAACGAATGTTTTCTTATTACTAAAATAAAAAAATAGTAGAAAAAACAATTATCTTTTTTTTTCTCAATTTCAATTAATAATGTTGAAAACTTGGAACTGATGGTTCAGTAAAATTTGATTTAAGAGATACTTGATCATTCAAAACTCCTGGTCGATCATAATCATGTAATATTTGAGTGTAGTGTGAATTCTTTTGTTTCTGTTCCAGACGACAAAAAACACATAAAATTGCTGAATCACCATTTTCACGTTGTAATTTATTTGATGAAAAATTTTTTCTACATTTTGAACACTAAATTAAAATCAATTTCATAAGACAAAATAAAGAGAAAATGCCTTCGTCGTAAACTTACACTAATTATTTTAGCATTTTTCAATGTTTTATTTTGCTCTATAACTTGTTTTATATTATCACAATTAGCTACATGCCATAAACGTATATCACAATCCTTTGTTAAATAAAAAGTAAATTTCTAAAGAAGAAGTCGTAAATATTCTATAGATCTTACATTTGATACAGATATAATCCATGTATTATCACTTGTTAAACAGACATCATTAATCCAATCACGATGTCCCTAAAATATTTCATTTAAATTTCTATAATTGATACTCATTTTTAATCTGTCATACACGTAGCCCTAGTTTATGTGTCATATTATCTAAATCCCATAATACAATTCGTAAATCATATCCTCCAGTAACAAGCAGCTTGCCATCTTCTGACATGTGACATGCGGCGATCGATCCTTCGTGTAATTTTGGTAACATTAAAGGACCTTCACGTCTATAATAAAAAGAAATATACATATCAATTGAACAGTTGACATGCTCAGCAGGTAGGGAAGAAGGAGGAGCACAGGAAGGATGAGCATCTGAAAAGGCCATCTCATTAATTTGCACACCCACAGAGCTGCCATGAATGGCAAGAGCTAATTGTCTTGTCACTCACCTAAAACTACCAACCGTAGCATCGTAGAGCAATACTGTTTTATCCCATGAACATGTTGCATATAATCGCTCAAATTTATTGAATGTACAATTTGATACAACTCCTTCATGACCTCTGCAATAGAAAGAAAAAACATTATGTGCTTTTTTTGTTCGACATCATTAATATGGAATTTATTTTAGGGAAAAAATTCTATTGATTTCTCATGCGATTGCATCATTATCAATTAGCTCTTTTTGCTATATTTCCATGATTACTCTGTTGTATAAGATCAATCTTTCATGACATAGTCTTTTTTGGTCTTGCATCATTAATTGACAAGTGAACCAATCTGTGCCTATACATACATACATATATATATATATATATGAATACGTATACCTTAATGTCATTGTAGAACGATGAGTAACAAGATCGAAAAATTTTGTTGTTTTATCTGTCGATGTTGTAATTATTCGATCGTCTGGAATATTAAATTGACAACTTGTTATAGTTGATTCGTGTACATTAGGGATTCGTGTACTCATAACACCAGTTGCTGTATCCCATATTGATAGAACACTATCTAGATCAGTACCGGAACACAATGATTTACCATCATGAGATATATGACAATTTGTAACAATATGTTCATGTACTCCTTTCCACTAGCAGAGGAAAATAAGTTTAAAAACAACTATGAAAATCATAAATCTGTATCATACAATTTCTTTGCCAGTTTCTACGTCAAAACAACGAACTGTTTTGTCCCAACCACATGAATACAAACTAGAAAGAAGCATGACCAATTATTAATTGACTGTTATATAACTATATATGATATATTAATATACCGCGTTGCTTCCTGATTGATCCGGACTGCTGGAATAGCTGCCATATCATGATTAAGTTTATATTGATGAATTTCCTTTCCACTCTGAAAATCCCATATACGAGCTGTATTGTCATTTGATCCTGTAATAAGCCAATTTTTATTTTCAATCAATTGACATGATTTAACAGGTCCGGTATGTCCATGATACAATTTAATTTCAACCTACAATTATATGCAGATAAATGTTTTTTCAATTGCATAAAATCATTCTATAGACATGATACATCAGTGAGAAGAGGTGAATAGTATCCGATTTCATTGGATGAATAGATGAAGAAAAAGAAAAAAGAATCAACAAAGGTATGAGAATTTTGACAATGGCGATAATAAATCTTTTGATCAAAAAAAAAACAACATAGACAAAGAAATCCATCCGTTCAATCATAAGAATAATGACTTGAACCTCATTACATTCTATCGTCATATCGTGATTATCAATTGAATAATAAATGCACAACGGATTTCTTTTTTTCCTTCTTTTTACTCGTGTCAAGCCATAGATTAGACATACAACACATCAGAGTAATAGTAACAAGGAAATCATCACTGTTTTATATTACATCATCGAAAGGTAAGTTTATGATAATAGGCATTATGTCGTGACCTGACGGCTGTGTTAGAAGTTCAGGGGCGGGCAGGCGATCGCCTTCGCAGATCATTCATCCATCCATCCTTACTACCAATGACACCTCCTATCGAGATCAAGATTAATCATTGAGTACGACTGGTCAGGCAATCAATCACATTGTGAAAAGTTATGATTAAGATGAACAAAAAAGAAAAGAAAAACGAAACCTACTTGAGCCGAACTTTCATGGACCCATTCAGCATTAGGTGCAAGTGGTTCTGTTAAATTCATGCTATGCGATTGCAACGCCATCGTTATTTTTTATATACTAAGTTACGTTTTTTTTCTTCCACAGGAACTGATTGCATGTGAAAATTACAATTTTTTTCTTCTTTTCTTTTCTATACTTTTACTTCAATCGATTGAACAAACATATATGCCGACACATTTTCGTCTCTGAGGTGATCATGAAAGAAAACAAGAAAAAGAAACAGAACAAACTAAAATAAAAACATTCTCCATTCTTTTTTTTATACATTGAATATTACGTATTTAACGGGAAATGTCTTGCTTTCCCTTTCATTCTTTAATGGAGATTTTTTGTTCATTCAAGTAAACACAACTATGTTTGTAGTTAGCTGAATTATGCAAAAAGAAGACTAAGAACAAAAAAAGGTGAATCTAACAGCAAATGAATTACCTTAATTCTAGATTTAGAAGAATAGAGAAGACATTGTTCTCTGTCTCTCTTCCCCCTTATGCTTTGTTTCTCTCTCTCTCTCTCTCTCTCTCTCTCTTTCTTTTTTTCTTCTCTTCTTCTCTCTGTATGTCTCTTGATGCTTAATCGACAACTCGAGGAATGCTCATCATTTCTTGTTCATAATTCAACTCAACGAATCCACAATACTTTCTATTGAATAGCTGCACGCTATCATCTACGTTCTTCAAATAGATGATGATACAAACTTTATAGAACTCTATTCATACTACATATATAGACATCTATCTTTCCATCGTCAAGTGGATATTATCGGAAACAATTGTGGTGTGAAGGTTACATCGCAACAAAAAAGAAACTTCAAGTAAGTTGTTTTATTTAGAACCTACATAAATTTGTTTCGTTTGTGTGTTCATTTACCATGACGGATCAAAATCAATCGATAATGAACAATTGAGTATGAGAATTGTTATCAATTGATTTTTGACATTGCCTTAGTAGAATTGAGCGATCTGTTTGTGATTATGCAAGTATATATGTTACAGAGATACTACAACATCATTATATATATATATATACTGTACACCCATTAGGAATGTCAGATATGAAGGTCTTGTTTTTGTATAAAACAAATATCTATATTATATATTCAATATAATGATCATCTTACTTAAATGTTCGAATAAAAAATTGCAAGAATAGACAAGAAATATATATATATATACAAAAAAAAACGAGAAGTCCATTTGTTTGAGTGTTGATTGATCATGTCTTTTTCTTGACTTATATATATATGTATGTATGTATGAGTTGCATCACGGATGTCGTTAGGAGATTCAAGAGCATATATATATGCACATGAGATGAGCCGCACGTGCATAATGGTTCAATCATCATACGAAACCAAATCCTATTGCTGCTTCTTTTCTGTCTCTCTTTGGTCTATTAACGCTGATGTGATCTCGTGTGTCATACATCATCATTTATATCGATCTAATTTTAAATTCTTTGCTTTGTCTTTGTCTTTGTCGTCATTGTTTTAGCTTGAATGGTAAAGAATAAATTATTCTATCTTGTTCCCTGATTCTGCCTTTGTGTCTCTCATTTTGCCTCTCTTTGCTTTGTGTCTGACTTATTGAACAATCTTTTGTCTGCATGACTCGTTGCGTCTATTCTATTTATGTAATAAACCGTTCAAGTGCTTGTACTCTCTCAAAAGTTAACTTTCCCCTTTTTTTCTCTTTGTTCTCTACGTCGTCTGCTCGTGCTGCCTATGTGTGAGAGCATACATGTAGCAATGAGACAGACTGAACAGTTGTTCTTTTTCTTCTATTGTTGACATATGGCAAAAGCTACATAGAATCGAATTTCGTATAAACACATATCGACATCAATTAATTGTTTGATGATTAGAAACAACAAAAAAAGAACGCAGAGAAGTTGCACATGCATGTAGTCTATTAAAAATGAGTCATTTTTATTTAATAACATTTGAATCTATGCGAATCGTTTAATTATAAACGCATAGGTGAATAGAAAAAATTTCATTTTTTGACAAAGGCGGACAAATTCGATATATCAGGGTTAACATTATCCTCGTCTATTATATATGTTGTAGCTTAACATCAAATATGATTTTAATTGAGAAGAAAATGATGAAAGATCGAAATTTATGTGAGGCGTGTGTATATGTTTGTGTATCGAATAAAAGAGAAAAAGAGCAGTCTAGGTGACGTCTACTACTACTATAAAGTTAATCACACCCGAGATATATATGAATGTCCACAATGATTTTTATATGTATTATTGCAGACGCAATGTGGCAGACGTTTATCGATAATAATGATCAACATCGCTATCAACTTGTCGTTTCGAAGATTTGGTGATTTTGTCGCTTTTTATTTGCTTCTATTACAATCATTATCATATTGTAGTAAGTAACGAGTCCTGTGGGAATGATGATAATTAGTTGCTTTTTCTTTTATTGTAACTTTTCGTAGCTAATGGTTCAACAACAGCCAAGACAATAATGCATGTTACATGTGGTACTAATGTGGAACTGAATTGCCCTATTCGTTCAATAAAACAATCTGATGAAGTGGTATGTCATTGAGAGAGCATAGAAAATAAAATTCATTATTTTCCTTTATTGAAAAATTCCCTCAAGAGAATAGAAAAGTATTGGAAAAATCTGGAAAAATTAAGATGATGGGAATTCTAAATTTGAGCAGTATCTATTTTTTACTGTAGTATCTAACGAGTGTCTTGAAGTGATGTATGACAGTATGCTGTTGACATGTGTTCAGGATTTTTTTCAATGTAACATTTGGTATTACGTTAGCGTATCGTATTTTGTTAGTTTTAATATTTTTTCGATGGCTTTATTCTTCATATAATTAGAAATAGGTTGCTGCATACTTTTGAGAAGGATTATTTTCTTTTATAGTATGTTAGCAAAATATGAGGAGATACAAGTTGGCGTTCTAAAATTTTGGTCATTTGTAGCTCATTTTCGAGAGAAAAAAACAGATATCATTTTATAATTACAATTACTTTCCTAAAAGTTTTGGAACCTACTGTGAGTTGTATTTACGTTAACATTTAGACTTGAGTATTCTTATAATCCAAACGTATATATTAGTACCTAGCATTTTTCCTCAACTAAAAGAAGACTACAACCATTGTTCATCTATATCATAAACAGCATTTCTTTTGGAAAAGCAATGAGTTGTATAAAATCATAACAACAAAAACTTTGCTCCCATTTCGAATTATCGATAGTTTAATTTATCAAATATTAGATTTCCTGGTTTCGTCCCAATACATCTCACCATCGCTTATCCCTTATTGCTATTGGTGATATTCTTTTACCAGAATATGCAGCAAATGGCCGCTTTAATTTAATTTCATCATCGTCCTCAAATTCTCGCTTATCAATAAATAATCTTTTAATGGAAGATCAAGGTTACTATACATGTAAATCAAGTACCAGTGGTCAACATGGTATTAAATTAGTTGTGAATTGTAAGATTTTGTTTTCGAAGGACATACACAAAAAGCAACTCTAAGATTTGTTTTTTTTTCTAAAATAGCTCATCCATATCTTTCTCCATCGTCACCCATACTTCTTTATCCGGTCAATCGAACATTTACAATAACATGCTCAATTTTGTGTGGCTCATCAATTGATGTTCATAATTTAATGTGGCTTGTTAACGGACAATTATTGAATGAAGATAGATATCAATCTTTTATTGAAACAATTTCATCGAATACACAACGTTTAACAGTATTTTCGAATACGAATAATAATCATTTTAATCAAACAAATTATACATGTAGATATGATGACAAGGAATCATCAGTATTAGTTAGACGGAGAACTAGTAAGTTTTAACATGTTGTATTTTCTCACCATGACTTTTTAGAATGCTAGACTTTAGATATTTTATAGCTCATTCTTGTTATATACGTAATAAAGATTCGTCATCGTAGGTTGTTCTATGAACGGTTGTTTCTTGGCTATGATCTCTCCTCATACCTAGACCCTATTATGTTTTTCATGGCACATCAGGGAAACTGTGTTCGTCGTGAAGTTTATTTCCAATTCTGATTCATACTGTTTTGTTTTATTGTCATTTTATGAATAGATTATTCCAGAAAATTCTATTAGAATTGGATTAGCAGTAGTGCATCTAGATTCGTATTAAAACGATAGATTCCTTCGGTAGACTAATGTGAAAAGTGAGAAATAAGCTACTTTATCGTTATTATACGTCTCTTCATTTAAGCTCTTATGATAATCTAATATTAGACAATAGCTTAGCACAACGTCTTCGTGATATTTTGAGAATTCTATATGACTTTCTCACCTGTTACAGACTGATCCGGTTAAAAGAAGCAACCAGTACAATAGACATTCATATGTATTTACTTTCTCTATCTAAACTTCTTCGACTTAAGTTGATTTGTTCATATTTAACCTAGCAAGAATAAATCTAATTTAACAAATTAAAAAAATTGATTTTAATTCTATTTAAATTATTCTTTTTGAGTCAAGCATCTATATTTATTGTTTATACGATTCTATCAATTTTAGAAGAAGAACTGCATCGTTTGCCACGTCAAGAAGGTTCATCATCTGCTTACCTACTGCTAGCAGCTTCGGATACAGGTCAAATACAATATCAATCATCTTATAAATATCTTCTAGTATTTTTATTATTATTAAAACTAATTCATTGTGCAATAGAATCGAATAATCGTTGATTTTGTTGTTTGGTTTTTTTAGTATTATATTTTAAAATAAAAGACGCGTGCAAATAAAAATATTTTGCAATCTCTATTAGTTTTGTATATAAAACACTGCGAAATATTCAGTAAAACAGCTGTGGAAAACATTTTTAACGGCTCAATTTTGTAAAATTGATCTAATGACGTTTTTGCCTGCGGCACTTATCCAGGAATCGACCATAGCACGTTTGTCGCCGTGTATTGAAATTAATATATCATTCTATGCAAGATTTAACGCTGATTACAAATATTATCTTCGAATTTCAACAGATGTAAAATTTTTATCTAGTTAAGGAAACTTTCTGTAAGATAAGATATCACGTTTTGATCATCGTTGCCAAATGACAAAAGGTCTGAAATTGTCAAATTGATGTTGTTTATAGATAAAATGAACCATCAATTGAACACTAGCAAAATGGTGATTGTAAAAGTTTCAGTTTCATCTTAGAGGGTGTAGGTGTGGTTGAGTTAAAAATACAGTCACATCCACACACCCATAAATGCTAATACTAACAACTGACTTACATACGTAAGTATTGTGAAATCATAAAATCTTTATGAGATTGAAAGTGATACTCCTCTATTTGTTCTTTATAACTTAATTCCACTCGTTCTGTACATAGGAATTTTTTTTATTAGATTCTCAAATCTTCTTTCTTGTATTTGTTGCTAATTGTCGATCTTGTTCAAGGGTACTCGGACAAGACTTTACGAAAGAAACGATTCCCACTAGCTATTGCATATTTCGCAAATCTGACTTTTGGTTTAATCAAAAGGACTCAGTGGAGACTATAGTCTACGAATCTTCTAGCGTGTGAATCAAGAGAAAACTTCGCCTTTACACTTTCCTCTTCATATCTTAAAATGTGAGAAAAAATACATTTTGGTTTAGTTCAAAATTTTTCTTCGTCATTGGAATATATATTTATTGATTGTCTTGTTTTTAATTTTAGAAGAAAAACTACGTAGTTTATCATATTAAGAAGATTCATCATCAATTTATTTTATTTTATTAATATCTAATACAGGTCGGAAACAACACCAATTATCATGTAAATATCTTCTAGTATTTTGATTGTTGTTAAAACTAATTCATTGTACGATAGGATCCAATAATCGTTATCTTCGGTTTTTTTAGTCTATCCTATTTTCAATAAATTTAAATCGAGTTTTGTGATGAAGAAAGAATATTTATTGTTGTTTGTAATAGATGAGAAGTAGTTTCAGGATTTTGTTCTTCTATTGCCGTTGATTGATTATTGAGAATTATTTGCAGTTTTTTTACTGTTTGATCTAGTAAATTTTTTCTGCCAGTTTCATCTAAGGACTGTGCATCATAAGAAAGGTTAAGATTGTTTCCATGTGATCTATTGGTATTCCAAACGAGTGTCTTACTCGATTCATATTGATGACTATTTAAAGCATTTTGTTCTTCGGATGATAAATCTAAATTAATTGTTATTTGAAAAGTATGATTTGAATGAAATTTTTGTTTTTCCTGACGTTGTAAAATATCGATTTGTTGCTGTTGTTTAAGTTTTGTACAATTCGAACATAATAAGCGATTAGATCGAGATGAAAATACTGAGCGACCGCGACGAGCCAGTGGCAATAGTAAATGAGACGAAGAACTTGCTTGGCGTAGACGACAACAATCATATTCTATTTAAAATTAAAATAAATCCTAAATTTTAATTTTGATCTCTCAACGGATAATATTCCTGTATTTATGTACTACGTGTAAAAAGAACAACAACGAATAAACCAAATAGCTTAAGCTTTCAAGGAACGTTAATTCGATTTTTGAAAGCTGAAATATCAGAAAACACTGCAAAAAAACGTTTCTGTAAAATGGAACTAGAAAAGTTGCAATCACTGAGATTTAAATCTTAATATTGATGCGCAAATGCTAGAGCTGATGGTATTTTAGCTATTCATTAATATTAAATGGTTTCCAATGTAATATTTAACTATATCTAAAATAAAGCAAATAGACGACTCAAAATATGAATCTCTCATTGAATCATTTTTATCTATCGCAAAAAAATATAGAGTTTATTTCGGTACAATGTTCTGGCCATTTTTATTAATCTATCGTATCCATACTTCTAGAAATACTTTTAGCAATAGGTAGGACTGTCAAAAATGACTTAGCAATGTTCATACTAGCATGGTTTCCAGAGATTTTTTTGTAGAATTTCGAAGTATAGCGCTATTGTATATTTTGAAAGAAAAGCGCCGTGTTTAAATTTCATACGAGAATCTGAAATATGTAACGAATATTTTATAAACTGTTTATGGAATCTAGGGAAATTTTCTTCAAAAACAAGTTTAATCTTCCACAAATAAAGCTGTGTTATTCACGCTACGCTTAATCCGCCAGACAAACAAATTTTGCGATTCTCTTTAAAATACTCCAGGATAAAAATTCAGTTCAGTCAAAGAGCTACCACTCTCAAATAGAAAGCTGACAACTGTTTGCCATTTGCCGTGTAATGTATTATAATAGTATAACGCATAGATGAATGGAAAGTGCATTACAACAATGAAAATATTTTCTTTTTTGGCGCTGTGTGCCAATTTCGTCTTGTTGAACAGTTTTCTTTCTTTCTTTCTACGTATTCTCTATCGAGTGTTTGCTTTGAATAGTTAAAAAATAGTTTCATATAATCGCTGATACACTTGATTAAAGATAATTTCCTGGTAATTTACCTTGTACGAAGACCCTCGTTGATGTAGTATCATTGGAAGACAAAGTTCGTTTTCGAGATGAATTCGAATGAATTTTCAATGTATGTAATGCTTGATCGACATCCATTAATGTTAATTTTCGACATGAATCATCGGACTTTTCAAAATTTTTGATCGATGATTGCTGATCTGACATTGTGAACTCATCATCATAATCTATTGAGTCAAAAATTTGACATAACAAGAACCAAATAAACAACGGTGAATTATTAATCTTTACTTGTAAATGAATCTTGTTTGACGTATTCTTTCGTTGAGTCTTTCATGAATTTTGTATATACCTTTGTCTTTTAGTTACACACTCTACGCTTGTGTTTTAGCTCTACTGAAAGAATAAGGAAAGAAAAATGTAAGGTGAATTTCTTTCTTTGTTTGTTGTTGTTGTCATACGAATTTACAGCTGGCAACGTGATATGAGTTCGATTGTTCTTATGCAAATATACACCGATGCGTATGTGACTCATTTCTTTTTTTTTGGTCAAACATCGATATTAAGGGTACGTAAAAGTTATGATATAAATGTTAGTCAGCTTAATCTTTCGATACTTTACGATTGAAAGAATTTATTATTAAAAGGTGATACTATTTTTGTCAACTAAAATCATAATTATTGGCTAAACCACGACAATCAAATAAGCATCATGTATTATGAAATTCGTATTTGGTTTTTAGTGTGAAGTCTTATAGAGACTTTTTATTCCAAATTTATCGATAATAAAAAAGAATGTATTTTTTTTCTTTTGGTATAGCTGTACTCAAAATTTGCAAATTGTTGAGTTCCTCTTTGAGTATTGCAGTGCATGCAAGGGCGTGATTATTTAGATTGTGAACGATGAGTTCTTGTAGGTTTTCACCTTCGAAAAGTTGTTTTTCTTAAAGAAGTATAGAAGCGAAATGGTTGGAAGCAATGCAGAATGTTTTGATTTTAACGATTGATCTTGTGAAATCAGCATAAGTTTTTATTGTAATATCCTGTTTGAATTACCATCTTGACATGTGATTTTCAGAATCTTTCCTTGTCAGACAACATGATTCGAGCTGCTTGATTTGAACTTTTGCTCTATGTGGACGTCCAAGTCTTTTTTTGTTTTCTTTTGGATTCAAACGCAACAGAACTAGACTTGAAGCTAAATGCACACATAGTTGAGTTGTTCTTGATTTTGACTCGAAGTAAAATATGAATTGAAATAAACCGATATCAGGAATTGCTGCCAATCGAATATAAGCGAATGCAAGATTATTATGACATCTGTAGAAAAACAAAATGCTAATATAAACTTCAATGGTAATTTTCCTTTGAGTTTAATCAATGTGATGTAATTAAAAACAGCTTTCATTTTCCCATGCCAGTACTATTGTGGTGATTGATAAAAACAAAGTATAAGAATTTAATGCTGGAATGTGTATTGACAAGCACAAAAATGTGAGGGTATGTCTCACTTTACGTTATTCATAGCGTATCCAATTTCAAATTGATGTTTATTTTAAACGGCTATTGAAACTATTTCAACTGATCTAAAAATTCAGGCAAATTTATCGTTCAAGACAGACTATAAAATACAACACTATATAATCTATTCTTATTTTGAAGTTTTATTTAGATTTTAGTAGATAATTCACTACTATAAAGAATATTATCTTGTAAAAATACAGGCAAACTCATCGGCGACGAAATAAACTATTTTTCTTCGATTATTACAACTGTAGTACATTGTCGATAAGTAAGATTTGAGATTACTACATCGAATTGTGTTATCTAAATGTAAATCGATCTGTTGTTGGATTGAAATAGTTGGTTTGATATAAATTTGTGTACACTCCCACTATCGCCACGCACGATGTTGCCGAGAATGAATAAAAATTGAAACTGAGAAATCTCATTCGAATCAGAAGAGTTTATTTTTTGTTAGAAATGAAAGTGTTGATGAATATTATATATATGCTAGTCGTTAGTAATGATCAAAAATGAGCTACTTGACATCTGTTAGTTGCATTTTTAAAGAGAATAGGTTAGTTAGTATATTTTTCTTTTAGAATGAAGTTCTAATATGATGCGAATAAAAAAAGATTGAAAATAGTTCGTCTGTGAATACCGATTTCCGTCGAAGAAGTGCTGAAACTGCTTTTTTAATCGATTTGATCATTCTTTAATGGCATAGCACCGACCATGAACTGTCTCAAAGTCGCTGTAAACGTGTTAGGATCTTGTAGGAAATGAAAATGGCTGGTTCTTGGTAATATTAGTTCTCCAGCCTGTGGTATCCAAAGTGACATTGTGTCAAGCTGATTTCTATAGATAGCTTCTTCACGATCAGCATCTACGATCCATACGAATATATTTTAGGGAATTTTCTCAAAGTCAGCCTGACTTCAGTTCGGAAGAGTATCTCACATTGTTGTTAAATTAGTAAACAAATCCTAGTAATTTGGTACAGAATTCAGCTGTCCATATTCAATTTCAGTGTGTGTCAGATGCTCATTGAAAACAGCAAATGAACCTATTTCTTTCACACCCGATATAATATAATTGGCAGCAAATGCAAACAATGAAATTACTTTATTCGGATAGTTTATCGCTAAATTGAAACCAACAATTGCACCGCCACTCCAACCAACAATATGGACTCGATTGATACCGAGATAATCCAATGTACCGACGACATCAGTCATCATCAGATGATAAGTAATACTAGCTGCTGATGATGTACTTCGTCCTTGTCCTCGAGAATCCATTACAATACATTTGTAAGACGATTTCAGATCTTCAATTTGAAACCCCCAATAATCACCATTGGTGAAGTCACCATGAAGAAAGAGAATAGGTGTACCGTGTTCTGGTTCATAAATATCGTACCATACTTGTATATTACCTATATTTGCATGTTGACCAGTTCGAGGCTGAGGAAGGTTAGGCGCCGGTGGTAATGTCAGTCATGGATACGATTGATTGACCGGTGTCGAGCCATCTCCTGTGGCTATTGCCAACAAATAGAAGAGCATGATAATTACACAACACATTTTTGTGTTACTGTTGTGTTGAGCTGGATCAGAAGCAATACTTGGCATTTTTATTATTTACCTTCTCTTTTTTTTTTACATACATTCATTTATATGTCGAAGTAAACGAGGGCAGTAAAATAAAAATAACAACGTCAATGATAAAGAGTCTTTGAAGCGTAAACTGAGCATGATAAAAACTATAACTGATTGTTATAGTCAGCAACTACATCAAAGATTTGACCTATTCGATCGATTGATTTTTGCTCTTTCTAAATTGTCAGTACATGATTATAGATCACGTAGCTGCTGAAACGCAAAGATTTTTAAATTTTCGCAAAAAAAACACATGAAATAATAGTTAGAAAAAGGTTTTATTACATTCTACGATAAACTCTACTCAGACGGGAAGTCTGATAAGTCTCTAAGATATAAATCACAAAAGATTATTTTTCCAAGCCAAAACCAATCTCACAACCAAAATTTCAAAACTAGTTTTGGTTTTGGTGCATGTCTATATATTATTCTCTCTGATGATACATTGACATTTTCGTTTTCTTCGTATAACCTACGTAAATGAATCCGACACCGGATCTTATCGAATCCTATGGGATCCGACTCCCAGACAAAATCCGATAGGATTCCTGAGCACGGATCTATTGTCGGTTACGATCAGAGATGTCCACAGGGTGATTTTTTGTGCCTACCCCTGGCCTGTCCTGCCCTGTACCTTGGCCAGGGTAGGGCAGAGCACCCTGCTGAACTGGCATACGGAGAATATTTTTGAACCGGATCCGAGTATTTCCTGAATGGATTCGTCCCAAACAGCTTTCCAAAAAAAAAGACTTCTGAAGCAGAACATGACAGGATCTATCCAGCCCGTATATGAATTCTACTGAAAAACTACCTGGCAGAAAACTAAAATCCAGAAAAACCATACGAAACTGAACCAATTTTGGTAAAATCCATAGCGATTCGCCCAGAAGAACGTTACAATGACTCGTACTATTTTCCATGTAGATCTTGCTGTACTCTATCGATTAGACATCTTTTGAGCTCGATTTAACATTCCCAACCCATAGAAATCCGGTCCACATTCCTAGGTTTTTGTTAAATCCTTGCGTGATTGCCCAATAGTACCTTCCAGATGTAGCCACGATGGTTTCTAAACAGATTTCCACCCGTTCCATCGACTGGAAGCTACTGCGACTATGTTGAAAAATTCTTCCTGGCCAATCGCGACGGGATTTAGCAAAATTGACTGAATTCTGTATGGCTTTTTTTTGTGGTTTTTGTGTCTTTCAGTTTTTAGGAAGATTTTGAGTACGATTGGTATCTGGGCTGAATACAGCTCAGTCAGTTCTACTTGGAAAGTAATTTGTCCTTGTTCGGCAGTCCTTTGGAGTAATACATTCTGAAAATATTCGAATTTTCCATTCTTACTTAAGATATCCTACGTTTTTTATGGCCACTATTTATAATTATCTTGATTCTACCGTGTTCATACGATGGTCAATATTAATCGGAGGTTCTGCTTACAAGTTGGGGTGTGGGTGTGGGTGTGTCTAGCCTTATCCTAATGTACACCGGCGTCCACAGTCACACCCAAACCCAGGTGTGAGTCAGTGTGAATCTTTCCTTTGGATCCACCCAAATCTACACGCCCACTGAATCCAATATCGTTTATGTTTAGTACATCGAGTCAATAGGAAATCCTGATTAAATTTTTATTCTTTAATAATGACAATACTTGATGTGGACAACAAAGCAGAAAGGAGAACATATAGAAAGCTTTTGAATAAGTTTATATGAAAAACGACGGATGATCGACATATGCTGATGGTATATATTTATCTAAAACAGAAATAATATTAAAGTTGATTACATGTTTCATCCTACTAACATTTTCGATTTTCAATTCCCAAAATAGAAATGAAATAAAAATATTTACTGATTCTCAAATATAGAGCATTGAGACTAAGAAAACTTTTGGAAACGGCTTCTATCTGAATAGCAGATATTTTTACTCGGAAACGCTCTTGAAATGTTCAGTAAAATCTACGTAGTTATTGCAATTGAATGAGCAAACCCAATCATACTTTATTACTGATTGTTTCACAATATGCAGCAAAACCAAATATAGGTTCATCTATCTGGTTTGTCTTTAGTTACAGCGTACAACTTTCACATAGGTTCGAGAAAACTCTCTAATGAAAAGCTGTTAGTACCATTCATGTGATATTAAAATGAGAACCACAACGTAAACGATGTTACTTATTGCAGAGATTGCTTTATGGCCTTTATTAGAGATATTATTGATATAAGGTTCGTATAAAGAGGAGGAGGAGGAGGAGTTTGTTCGAAATTCTAATCTATTACTTCAGTATTTCTTATAAAAAATATTTCATAAGACAACAGTGGATATTATGTGTTAATTTTCTTCTTCATTCCAAACTAACCTTCTTCAAATTCAATTGATGCCTTCGTTACATAAACAATGAAGTCTTCGCCAATAAGAATTAATAGCTCGTTTAAATTCTTTCATGTAAACATCGGATGGTAAAATAAAAACAATAAAAAGGAGTATTGGTGGTAAAAATGAAATAAAATACCCAAACAGGAAAGTATAAATTGATTCACGAGCTGATTTCATACATTCGACTAGAAAAGCAAGTAGGATACGAGGTAAAGCTAAAAGAACCAAACCAATTGGACTAATGATCAAATATTTATGTTCACGGAATTGAATTTGTAGATGAGAATGAAGTGGAATATTTTCTTGAAGTGCTGATCGACGTTTAGTAATGAGGAGAATTATCCCAAAGGCAGAAATAAGATTTATAGCAAATGGACAAGCAAAATGTATTACCGTGCTGATCGACGTATATTTATTGAGAATTGTAGAAGAAGAATTTGAATAATGTACAATACACCAAATGCGCCCTTCATCTTCATCATCAATTAATGTTCGATTTAGCGGTTCTTGAATCGATGTACAAGGAACAATAATGCACACCAACATGATTAAATATTTCGCCAATCGTCTGCTGAAGTTTTTGTTGAAATTCGTAGTTTTTATGACAGTAATCAAACGTTCAACTGCTACACAAGCATAAAGCCAATCTCCAATTTGCAAAAATATTTTAAGAAAAAAGTCCAATATCAAACATTGACCGAGTATAAACATACGATTTCTTACGATTGTTAATTGAGTGATCACGAAAAAAAGATATTTCAAAGTAAAGAAAGTTATTGTAAGAATAGACATGATTGAAGCAGTCAATAAATAGATTCCACAGCCAACACTACGAGGATTTTCAAGTCGAAAAGTAATTATTGAAAGAAAACCATTAATCAGACCAATTACAAACATGATAATAGTGACAATGCTACTAATGATTAACGATGATGGTTGATCGCTGAAACCAAGCTTGGGTCGAATTTGATAGCCAAGGATGACATCAAGTGGTAAACCAAAACCTTTTGTGGACAAGTGGCAGCGAGTACCCAAGTAACACTTTGGACAAGTAGCCCTATTTTGAAAACATCGACCACCATTTTCACAAAATGATAACTGTCCACAGTTGTATTGCATATGATGATCGAATGAAAAACAATTAGCTCGACCATCATGTGTACATAGACAAATGAATTGATCAGTATCGTAAAAACATTCGAGATTTGATTGTTCTTGACATGGAATATGATAGTATTTGACTCGACGAAGATATGGGTACTTTACAATAGCATTGTTTAATAATTCTTGAATGGGTGGGCATCGCTGTTTCTGCTCTAATTTAGTAAATAGATGAGTCGAAGTAGTATATTTCAATTGAATAAGAACTAGATACATTTGATCATCGTATTCAACAAAAATAAGATGAAATGGATTTGGCCAATAGATTGTAACCACGTCACTATCAAACGGTATTCGTTTGAACGTAGTCACACGTTCATGAGGCCCCCATTGTTCGCTTGGTATAATTGTAGAGCAGGCATATGAGAATTAACTCTGATAAAATGAATCAATAGTGAATCTTTCATGGCAGGCATCTCAATCAATAAATCAATTCGGGTTTCGTTCAATTCACATTCATCACCATGAAATTTATCGGGACACGAACATGTCGTTTTATCATCAACTGGAATTCGTAGATCTCGTGGGATGCATGTACCATTATTTCGACAGTTTTTGGCGTTTTTTTCTTGACATAAATTATTCGTTAAATAACAACGTTTGCCATATTTATTAATCGGGCATACACAAATAGACTGATTTCTTGAAGTACCAACACAAAGAGAACCTGGAGAGCAATTACACTGATATGAATTTGTGCAAAATGGACCGAACCAGCCTGGATCGCATTGACAAAAATATGTGCCACTATTTAAAAATAAAGCACATCGGCCATGTCCTTTTTTACATTCAAGTGGGCATTTGATTTCAGATGAAACAGGAAATAATGGTACTGTTAATTGAATTGGTAAACGGTAAACTGGCAGAAAGGAGAACAATATTGGAAATATCCAACTGACACGATATTTAAGTGTTAACATATCAAATACATCAATACGCACTGAATAAGTTTGATTTACAGTTTTTGGCCGAGAAGAATGAAGCAAATGAAAATTGAATTTTGTGTTACAATCTCTAATCGATAAATATCGAATATAATGATATGAATTGATTAACTTATAAGTATCATCAACAAGATAGACAAAAAAAACAAATGGGTTTCACTATTCAGGAACTCCTACTTGCAGGGTAACACTGACGCGTTGATTTTGATATTTGCAGAACGAGCCATAGATAATTGGTGGACATAAGCACGTGATATTACCTTTGAAATAAACTGGAATGCCACCACGACATGAAAATTGAGTTAATGCGTTTTGACGTTCATCTGCAACAATTAATCCATTCTGATCAAGTAGAGTTGTTGGTAGGACTCTTTTTGGCGATAAAGTTAGAGGTGACGATAGCGGTAGTGGTGGAAGAATACTGTAGTTAGCCAGTGAAAAATGTGGAGTCCAGTTCAATGCAAATGCAAGTCTCCTGAGCGTATCATCAAGAGTGCAAATGATATTTTCTTTTGATATTTGCCGACTTGCTATCCACATTCCACATGTCAATACAGTATCACCAACCATTTCGCAGAAAGATTTTAGTTCATCATCTTGTAGTGGACAACCCAAGTGTCCATCACATACGCTATCAGGATTAATGCATATGTTTGTTCTATAAGAAATACGTAAAACATAAGTGATAGCAAGAGAAATATGTGTTGACTTATATATAGTAACCGAACTTTATTTTTCACTAGAGAAAAGTCGATAAATCTGCTTTAATTTTAGTCTTCTCTATTTTTTATACGAAGTAATTCAAGATTATCAAATGCAGCATTAATTGATGAATAAAGCTATTATTCCCTCAACTGAAGCGAGGATCATATGAAAGAAATGCATTTTTCTGTGTGTCTGTATGTTTGTTTGTGGCAGGTCAAAAATCATCTATGAGATCTGAGCTTATTTTAAGGTTTCTCAGTGTTCTGATGGACCTTTGCTATAGGTAATTCAGATCGAGGAATGCAAATCCCGGATCAAATTTAAGAAATTGTGAGTTTTACATTTTTTAGAACAAAGAAAGACTCTTTAGGAGAAAAATGATTTTTTATAAGCCATTCTACACAAGCCATGGTCGAAGGTGCTCAATCAATATCGTTGGAATTATCTCATTTTAACATGTGTAATAGAGGTGTGTGCTTGATAAATTTTGCCGAAAGCCGATTCTCAAAATATTGAACCGTTCGGTTTTTATCGCAGTTTTACTGAACGCACTGTGAAATCACTGTAAACCGCACTTTCACGAGGGTGAATTTTGAATGCTTCAAAAAACCAATAAAAGATCAAGCTTTCGAACTGAAATGCCTTTTACATTAACATATAAATAAGTTTTATGAGCACCATAAATTTCATCTCAAACGGATGAATCGTTCCTATTCGATGAATTTCAGTATTGTATGGAAAAGTCAATTTTTTGGCAAACTTTCGCAATCGATATCTGTAGATTGGAAAATGATAGAAACCTGAAATTTTGATATATAAGCACATCGCAACTCTATCTTACCATTATATAAATTTTAGGTCTCTAGGGCAAATTATTCGTACAGGGTAACTGAAACTTTAATGAATTTCTCGTGAAACTGTCGACTTTTTACATTGATTTTCTCCCAGAACAAACCCCAACTTTTTACTCATTTATCCAATGTTAAAAACTACACTATGATGCACAATCTGGCATCAATATAAACGGTGGACAACCACAAACTGTTGTGAAATTAATCAATTTTGTTGAAAAAAATGAATTTTACGAACTTCACGTTTGGTACCCCAGGTTTTTAGAATATATCGTGCATGGCTTATACGAGAAAGTTGAAACCTTCAGGGATGATAGAACTAACATAATTTGGATAAGAAAAATGTTGAAAATTCTGGAATTTTTGAGTTTCACATCTGACAACCCTGTTGCAAATTCAAAGACAAATGTCATTATTCGACCCACCGTGATGAGTTATCCATCTCAGAGACTTTTGTGCTACACAGTCAAGGTAAATCGACTGAAATCAGAGATCTGAGCAAAATCCTTGTAACTCTTAAATGGAACAAGCTAGAAAGGACGGCCTGGCGTACATCAAAAGAGACTAATTTTTTCTACTATCAGATAAATTAACAAATACAATAACAAATACGATAACATTAAGAAATAGCTTCAGACAAGGGTACTTAACAGGTCTATCGAGAAGACACCTGTCGCATGATCTATTGACCAATCATATTTTAGCGTGAATTGATGGTCCCGAGTCTTCTCGTTCAAATGGCAAAAACTGCATCTGTCTATCTTACTTCTATCAAAATTTATTCAAAAAATACTTAAATAGCTTCTTTTTTTTGGAATGGACAGTAGTTTCGTTAAGATGGATAAACTAAGAACATGTGCTATGCGAGAGTCGTGACGGAGAAGGTTAATCTTGAAAAAAGACGAAGTAATTATGTTTAATTTAACTCAATAAATAAACTTCTATACACAGCAATGCGTTATGGATCTAATAATTGTGAATATTATATCGCTGGTTGATTTTGCCCACCAAGACATGCCAGTGGCGATTCCAATATACATATATATATATATATATATATAACAATTAATACGTTTTGTTATTAATTAGATCTTTTCTCTAAAGCGTTCTTCCTTAGTTCAGAATTGAGTAACGAAACAAGCTGCGGGGAGTCAAATATTTTAATGTCTTCATAAAAGTAACTTACTGATTAGCTTGCAGTTGACTATTGGTACTGTTTGGTAAACAAAGAAAACTGGTTTGTCCATTTAGTTCTTTGTAACAGAAACTTTGTTCATCAGTTCCTCCATAACAGTCAATAATTCCATCATTACTGTTAGCAAGTGGTAGACAAATCAACTCGGTTGTATTGTGTAATAAGCATGGATGTCCAATGGATTGATGGCAAACTGGATGAAAAAATTGTGCTTCATCTGCTCCATCGGGACAATTCCATAACCCATCACGTCGTGTATATTGATTATCACATGGCCATCGCTCACAATTTGTTTCATCTGTTTCAAATATGCCATCAATCGTTTCACTATAGTCGTTGTAGCCATCACATAACGTAGGAAAATGAGGAAGCCGTGCTTTTGATCCACACATACGTATGGTCCCACTGGTGCATTTATTATTGGTATGCAATTTGTTATAAGCATTCCAGAAATGTTCAATGAGCATGTTAAGCAATGTTTATGGCCTAGATTACAACTTTCACTAAAGCTCCCATCGATTCTATTAAGACAATCAACCTGACGATTCATTAGACGATGTGTCGAAATACATTTTTTACTACATTGAAATTGATTGGCTCCAGAACAGTAATTGTCTTTTCTGTTGGTTTTTAGGGAACATTGCATATTCAGTTGTCTTCGAAAAAAAGCTGCTTCTAAAACCCAATTTATTCTAGATTTCTGGACATCAGGAAGTTCGCAAGCAAGAATGACAGAAGGTTTACTTAATGCTCTAAATTTAGTAACAGGTTGAGAAATCGAACAATCTTCTTCATTATAACAGATATAATCTGGTGAATGAGGCATTGTACTTCCATTTGTTCGATTCCAAGAATAAACAAAATGTAGTTGATGCCATCCAAGAGCCTTTGCAGGGAATTCAAATAACGGGGGACAATGTTCAATCATTTTCGCACGACATGGTTGGTGTTGCTCTGAGCAAACATTTTCACAAATGCCATTGAATAAATGTGTATAACTGTCATCATTCTATAAATACGAATACAAAAATTAACATCACTTGATATAAGAATGCATCAAATGAAATCTTATTTTAAGTTTAGGAGCTAAGAAAACTTATGTTTTGAATGAATTGATCGTGACACCAAATTTTTAACATACTCACAAAAGAAATTCGTTGTGTTACTTGAACAAGACAGATCATAGTAGCCCAACATTTTTGTGTAAGATGAGTATTAGCACTGTATGATAAGAGACCTCGCTCAAATGCTTCAAGAACATATGCGCGGCAAGAATCGAAACCACATGAGAACTCACAACAATATTGACCGCTGGTTACCCAATGAGAATACGTGATTTCCGTACATCGAAATGCTGGATCACCCTTTTTGCAGTTTTGTGGATACTGTGTGGTTTGAAAAAAGTCTTCATCTGTTCTGTCTATACAATCAGGAGTAAAGACATTATCTGCTAGGAATATTTCTGGAATACATTGACCATTAAAGCATCTATATTCGTTTGGCCCACATTCATTTTCTTCCAGCTGTTCACAATTTTGTTCATCAACAGGAATAGGCCAACAGTCAACTTTTCCATCACGTATTTCGCGCCAATCCAAACACCATGATAGTTCATCATGCGTACAATTCAAATGCAGAAAACAAGTAGTGCTTGATGAAACCGAATGAGTTTTTATTAACACTTCTTTGGCAATACGATTGAATGAGTTCTATAAAATTATTGAGATTATGTCTTTTCTTGCTAGTTAGTGTCTATTAGAGTGAGGGTGCGACAGTGACGATTATTTTTCTGTTAATCGTTGTCGATTCAGGGATTCTAACCAATCATCAGTAACTAATCCGCCTTATTTACATATACTAGCAATGAAATTTCAGATATCTCTCATACGTGAATCGGGATATCGTTTATTATCCATATAACTGATAATAGATAAATAATACAAAAATGACTCATTATTTATCCATAATTTTGTGAAACTCGCATATATGCTCGAAGAAAATAAAGAGTGTAAGTTAAATGGCCAGATTTTTAAGGGATCCTTTCCACATTGCGGAAATTAATGAGCTCACCATTCTACTAATTAGAGACTAGACTAATTAGGCTACTGTTGGGTGGTTAGTACGAGTACGAGTGTCCTACCCAGGTCGAAAAGTACGGGCCGGCTTCTGGAGGAAAACAGTGTCAAGAAAAATATTGAGTGGCCAATGAACATGTCTCAAAAGATTAGTGAACCACCAGGCTGGTATTTCATCAAGAGAAACAGCGCGAAAATTCAAAGTTCATCGAAGGACAATTTAACATGAGTTGAATGGTATTGATACACATTATCGAAAAAAAGAAACGTGCTCCTCGATACATAGCAAACCAAATGGAAAAAGTACCAACGCGTACTCGACGCTTATATCACGCTTTATTGAACGATAACGTTGAGCTCATCATGGACGATGAAAAATATTTCACTTTACCTAATGAGCCGCTGTCAACTAATTGCGGATTCTACATATCGGATCCAAGTACCACACCGTCAGATGTGAGATTCAAACGCACTCAAAAGTATCCTGCTAAATTTTTGGTATGGATTGCCATATCTGAAAAAGGTATTTCGAAACCGTTCTTTCCAAAACAAACACAAGCAATTAATGAAAGAACATTTTTGATGCCGTTGGTGAACAGCTATCACAAGGTCGGAAATGTGTTACTCTGGCCCGATTTGGCATCAAGTCATTATGTTGTAAGTGTAACCGATTTTTTTGAAGAGCAAAAAATCCGCAGAATTGTTCTGAGGCACGCCCTATTGAAAGAATTTGGCAAATTTTAGAAGACGAGATCTATGGTAGTGGTTGTGAAACCAAAACGATCGATCAATTGAAATGAAGAATACAGCAGCAACTCAAAGAAGTTGATATGATTGACTTAACAGTTAAGTTCTTGTTAAGAAATATAAAATAAAAATAGGTTTGTACGAAGACTTTCGCGCCATAGGTTAATACTCGTCGTCTACGCGTTAACACGTTAAAATATTGGAAAGTGGACCAAATTTATTCTGTTAAAAGAATACTATATGTGAACTTTCTCGGGTCTAAATTGAGACTATAGAGAAACACCATGTATACAATGTTGTTGAGCAAGCAAGCTCTATCGATTGGTATATTATTCGATCTGAACGATGGAAAATTCACAAATATTTATAGATCAATTTTTCACACGTTTTGGTGCTATTTATTAGGGTGTTTCCGAGTCAGTTAGCTCTAGTAGATCAGAGGTAAATCTGTAGACCGTAATATTTTTGATTCATATATGACACATAAGACCTGAACTTCCAAAAGAATCAAATCCAAAATCTGTCGGCTCCCATGGTATCGCTGTCTTTGGTTTTTATTGTGAAACGTCTCTCAATAATGGATCATTTTTTAGAATTACTAATAGAATTTATTTGAATCTGAATTACATTATGATTTATGAGTATCGGCACTCTTCTCTGTAAAATATGATTCGTTTTCTCCTCCTATGAATGGATGTTTAATGAGAACAGATTTTTTCAACTTTATGAGACATACCTTGGAATCGAAGGAGGATTGCCAGAATCGACCAAATTTATTTTTCGATGAGCAGTTGTAAAACATCATCGATGATCCGGTAATGCGGTGATCAGAAAAATTTTGACGAAATGCTTCATATTCTTCGATGAGATCTATATGAGCTGACCATGAATATAATTGAGCACTAGTAACGTTTTTCTGGTGCAAATCATAGAATGTCAATGCGGATATATGTGGATCAATTTCCAATGGTTTTTCTTGAAAATGATGACGTCGACAGAAAGAAATGATTTGATGCTCCATTCGATAAGACTGTTCTATCGTTAGAGTATACTCCGTTATATCTTGATTTGCGTAATAGTCAAAACAGTCATCATCATACATATTGTATTGACCATTCAATGAAGAGTTGCTTGAAAAGAATACAAGAAATATGAAAAACAGTTTTAACAACATGATGATTAAATGTTAAATTTTACTTTGAAATGGAGAGCTTTATAATCATGATCTAAATTAGTCTTAATATCATACACACTTGCGCAAAATATTCATTAATTATTTTGATCGATGGGTTTTTTTTCTTTAATATTCTGGAATAATATGTTCAGATAATATATTGCCGTCTGAAAACATTTCTTTCTTTGATAATGCGCAGAAATTAAAAACCAGCAGTGTATTATATTTGTTTCTTGAATAATCACAGACTGGAGCTATTACATATTTGATGAATTCAAATATCTAGAAGTTTTACTTCAACAAGTAAGATATCATTGAATCCAAAAATCGATGAAATTCTTATGAATGATGTTTTGTAACGCTTTTCATTGACTATAGTTTCTCTTATTCGTTTTTTGTTATTCTTCTTTATCCTTTGCTGTTAAAAATCCAAACAAGAATTTGAATCAGTAAATGATAGTTTTCCTCAAGGGAAAAACAGCAGACTCCAACTCCTCGGAGTCAGGTGGAGTCAAGTGAAGTCAAGCGGAGTCAGATGGAGTCATGGAGTCTGCTGTTTCCCCCTTGGGTTTCCTTCATTTTTACTCTTTTGTCTTACATACATAACTACTTCCATACATTATTTTCTCTGTCCTTGTTTCTGTGGGATTGGAATGAAAATGTGTTGCTTAAAATCCGACGCAAAATAATGTTGAGAAAATTTAGCAATGCGTTTGAAGTTTTCATTAATATTCATTTGCTCGAGCAATGTATTTTCTCAAAAGAAAAAATGAAATTTCATTGAACGAGTATATATATATTATGATTATGCTTTATTTTGAAGAGTAAAAAACATTTGCCTTGAACATAACGCTATAAAATGAAAGAAGCAAGCCATGCATGCGCAGCATTGATTACTACTTCAGTACCTGACATTTTTTTTCATTTGAGCATAGTCATGCTTTTTCCTTCTTGCTTTCATGTATTTTTCTATATTCTGCTTGTTTGATGTTGTGCTTTCTTTCTTGATATCTTTACAAAACTTGAACTAACACATGTCACCATCAGAAAACTTTCTCTTTTGCATGATTTTGGTGCATTTCCTCTTATTGAAAATACCGAAAAACCCGCTGAATAGCAGCTAGTTGAAATTTCCTGAGAGAAAGGCACAATGCAAGAAAAAAATTAGGCAGAGTAAGCCCCCTTCTTCCATCATCTGATCAGGCGTGGATGTGATGAGAAGATCGAATCCCAAATCTCACCCACACACCCTCCATTAATATCTTTATTTCTATAAATATACACAAACATAGTAAATCATCTTTGAAAACAATTTTTTATTTATCTAATATGTGTAATCATGCCATATAGAGGGTTGCTAGTGTGTGTCATAGGGCAACAAATCGTAACGCGTCACCTTGATTGCCGGAGGTTCAAAATCATCACTCTTAGAAGGTGTGGTTGCCATTTTGTAGAGCGTAATTGAAAGTGTATGAAAACATTTTCTTCAGTCAGAAATGCTTCAAACCGCATTTAGAGATCGAAAACAAAGATGCCACTACTCAGCGATGAAAATTACCCAATTTGAACTATGTAATTACCTAAGCGTTTTGTCTATACTCCTTAATATATATGAGAATGATAATAGCTAATTAATTGTATGACAGTAGAAGCATCTTTTGGGAAAATAATTGATTTTCTATGCTTTTATACTTTTATGTAGAGACTTCGAAGAAAAATGCAGTATTTATAACATCACCGCGTAACAAAACTGAATATTATTTTTCTTCCCCTTTTTGTTGCAAAATATTTTGCGTGTGGGTGTATTTATCACCTCTTAATACACATTCGCGCCCACTTTTAAGCTGATTTTTCGACATTTTCTTTCGATAACGTTGCAGGTGGAAAAGGTTAAAGTTGATGCTAGAATATCTGGCCCTCATGATATCTCGTAGTTGGGAAAATTTTGCCTCACACTCACGAAACGATGGGTAACAAAATCCTCCATTTATTTTGTCTTATTCACCATAAAATTATCAACTATTTTGATTTCATGGTTAAGAAGTTTTCAAACCTGAAACATCAAAACGAATGCTGTTGGGCAACACCTATCGACGGAAATTCCTTTTTATATCGTATAATTCTGACTGGATAAAAAGATTTTTTTTACGACAGCTGGTAGGTAAGACTCCTCTCTTTCTGATAATATAAATTCGTCATAACTTTAATTTCAATTTCTTGATAAAGTCTTGCAAAAATCTATAAACATACACTTTGATCTTTTGATGTCACGACAGATTAAATCGAAGTTACTAAGGACTATTTACAAGCTATCTGAGATTTCTTTTTTTTTATGTATGATAGACTAAAGGGTGAGAAATATTTTGACAAAATAGTAGTTTCCAATAATCTTTACGATCAAGCACAAAATTAAAAATAAAACGGGCAGCTAGCTGTCGTCCCACTAAACGTCATGGCAGATTTTGTGTTTTGATTCTTTGAGGATCTCTTGCTAACAATAAGGGATAAGTCGATGACTTTTTTTTTTATCTTTATTACCTTGCTATGTGATAGATATTTAGAGAAAACAAAAATTTATTTCGCCTGTTTTGAGTTGTCACGAATGGAAGACGTTTATAAATATTTACTAAGGATTCTTAATTCCTTAAACGACCGGCAGGTTGGTCTTCTTTCTCATTTACTACCATGCAAAAAGTCTATATATCTTACAGGAAACTTAAATTTTTCACAAAAGCCAGTTCTGACCATCTACAAATCTAAACATTTTTTATCTGAATGATCATTTCACATATGAAACACTGTAACAATGGTTACTTTACGTATCTCGTTAAAGTAAACATTGTTTCTTTTTGCGTAATAAATATCGATATTGATGGTGATTCTGATTCGCATTGTTATTGCGAAATAATTTTGAAAAATGCTGTACTTCTCAATTGGGAAAATGTTGTCATATGGCAACATCCGTTCGGAAAGTAATATTCAGGCATATATGCGAATAAAATTATGTGCATGTTTGTTGAATTCTTCTTTTGAAAATTATATGCGCCTGCTATATAATAATAATGTAAAAAATTTTCACTTAGAAATTTTATTTTGTCAAGAAATCTCGATTTTTGCTTAAACTAACATATTGTATGCACGGGTCAAAATTTTCCTCTCTTCACTTTTATTTTTTTCATCAAACCGTACAATAACAGCGCAGCGCAATTCACCCATATCTGTCAATGAAAAAAGGAAAAAAAGAACAGAAATAGTTAATTTAAAATATTTGATTCAAAATGAAAATATTTGCTAATATTAATGTAAATGGGGATTCCATATCGCACCACCCAGTAATTTTCTGATAGAATTTTTTATCATACCCAAAAGTATTTGCTTAGAGTACATTTGGACCTAATTCTACAATCGTATCAATGAAAATACTATCGAGTTTATCACAATGATGTAAATGAAGAAAAAATTCAGCAAGAATAGCAAGCGATTCTTCTTGTGATAACATGATATACAGATTCGTAGCATCACAAGTAATTATTAGGCGTTAGATGGTCCCCCGTTCGTTTATTACTTAAATCGATAACCCCCAACAAAATAAACAACAACATGTTGTATACACACACATATAATCTCTCTCCTCCGTTGAGAAGACAACATACACATTTATATATATGACGATAGATATGGCGGGTGACTAGATGGAAGAAGAAAAGGAATGACATGATAATATGTGAGGGCAGGTCCATAACAGTAATGAATAGAGTTAGCAAGAAGATTATTACCATCGATGATGGTAGTTTCACTAACAAATCTATCAATTAAAGGTCGAATTAATTGATATAGAAACGTAGACATTTCTTTTGTTGACGCATCTGTTGTCTTTATAATTATAGTCGAAGTGGTGTTCTTTTCTAAATTTAATAATATTATCATTAACATATGAAACCATAACGAAAATTTCTAATTATATCTACCTATTTTATGTGGTTTTGGAAGAAAACACATATAAGCTATTTCTATTTTGTCTCAAATAGGCATTATCTTTATTTTTTGCCGTTCTCTTATTTTATCTGACTAACGTAGTTAAAACAATTGGTTCACGAAATCAATAGTTCCGAAGAAGTCCTTTTATTATAAAATAAATCTTTGAGCACTACAGGTACAGTTCATAGGAATAGTGGAAAATATAGCTCAATAAAAAAGATCTTCACTCCATCACTGTGGCATGATTGTTGATCCAATTGATGGCAGCAGACTAACATGCGTTGAAAGAACCAATGGCGATAATACTCCATTAACTAATAAACTAGCTTTTCCTAGCCAGCAGTAATCGGACCCACCTGGTCCATGTATTTGAATACCAGTGAACAAGGCATAACGACGATCTTTGAAGTTTCCTGCATCGCGTCGAACATGTCTTTCCAAATCAAATGTAATCGTTTCATAAGCAGCCATAGTCACCTTGAATAAATCTGGGGCATTCATAGCATCGGTTGAAAGACTAGTTTTATTAATTATATGTTTCTTTAACATACTCATTTCAATATCATCTTCATCGAAGTTAAAATTCAATTTATTCGAAGCAATTTCAGCAGCAAATGCAGCGAGAGCTCCACACGCCGTTGTTTTTTCTTCCATGCCACTGCGTGTTCTGTAAACGGAGCCAACAATTCCTTCATGATCGATGGCAATATGAGTAAAACAATAATAAATGAAATGACCGGTTATAGGTGCATGACGATGTGCAGCAGAGAAACCAGTCTTGCCACAAAACAACATGCCGCCGAGGGAACCACAAATAAATGCTTGACCCCACATAGCTTCGACTTCCTCTTCGAAAGGACTTGTGATTTCATCGCGACACAAACCAACACAAACCAAAGTATTCACATGCGGATAGAAACCTTTAGGAACCAAGGTTTGTTTTGTTTCAAAGATAAACTCTTCCAGTCTAATGGCACCAGGAAATAATTTTTGTAAAGAAGCATGGAAAGCATCACCAGAATATTTTATTTCTTTGATGGGATGATTGCAATGAGGGCAGACAGTATCAGTACGAGATTGATTCGGAGAGTTCCTCGTTAATGGGTTTGACGGGAAAGAAGTAGCAGCATGAGAAACTGGGTTGGTTGATGAAGAACTGGAGGTCATAATATCGACGATGATATTCACACAGGTGACAAAAATACACCTATCTCTCGTTGATGTACTATTACACGTATGTTATCGCAACGGATGGTATCCACCTATATTTTCACTATAAAAGAAAAGAAAAAAATTTCTTCATGTACATCACATAGATGAATCACTGTACATTTGCTAACACAATTTTATTTCTCGTTGTTTCCTTCAAAATACGAGGAGAATGAATGTAGCGGCAGTCAAGTTCTTGTATTTAAGTAGAAAAGTAAAAGTATCTAACAGAAGCTCAGAAAAAATGCAGCCACATATCAATTGGTTCAATATTTTTCGATATCTTGCAGAGTTAATAAAAGTTATATCCTTAGCAATACGTATAGTTCTCACAGAAACACATGCTCAAGGTCCCAGAAAAAAATGCAGCACTCTGTTATTCTCTCTGTTTTCTCCCATTTCGTCTATTTCTTCCTGTATATATGTATACATGCGCGCACGCCATGAGAGTAAGAAGGCAAGACAAAAACAAGATAGCACACTACGGAGAGAATACGAAACTACTGCAGTTTTTGTTGACAAAATCTATTTTAAAAAAGTTTTTTCTAAGGACTGAAAAGATTCTTGAAAACTCACTCTTTATCCATGAAAACAGCATTACATCTAAAATAACGTGTGCGTTTACTTCAATGTACGCTTTTCGATCCAATGAATATACTAACATAAAAACGTTTCCGTCTATCAATATCATTGCGTCAAGAAGAGGAAGAAATAGTCGATTACTGATAGATATAAGCAAAAGGCGAGCAACAGCAAAAACAACAATTTTCTCATGTATATGTCTGCTACATAGGGACACCCGTTGTATTGCCATCATTGGTACCTATGTAAACGCCGAACGCAAAATAAATGCGTTCTCGTTGTTATTAAGTTATTTTGACCTGCCGAATAAACGCAACAAATGTCTTTTTTTCACTAAATTATTACATTTTTTATTCTCTCTCTTATCTACTCAATTTCAAACATTTAATTTCATACTGCAATAAAATGAAAAATATCTTGCCGCGTATTAATAACAATTTTTCATGTTATAAAACCTAATGAAGGACTAAAATCAAGTGCATAGTATGAAAATTTTATCGAGAAGTGGCTCTAAATTTAGTTTCTGAAAGTATTGCTGCAATATCTCAGAAACTAGGGCAGATTGAACCTTAATTCTTTTTTTTACAAGCGATTGACTAACTCTAGTCAAGTAAAATAGAAAAAACATTGAGAAAATTGTTTCACTGCAATTTGACTTATACACAGTATATTCTTGAGTGTGCAACAGCTGTGCTCTTCATCCACATTGTTAAAACTATACAAACAACAAATAATGGTAGAAAATTGTAGTGATAACGTGCTTGTTTTTTCATTTATCATGCCAGGCGGACGACAATTCAGCTGTTTAAGAGAAGGGAAGAAAAATTGACAATAGACTATTTACAGCATAGCTGTCATAATACCGTTACATTGGGTATCGAGAGCTAAACGTCAAGATATCCTACAGCTAATAATCAAGTAAAGTAAATTCAATTTCACATCACACCTCTTACGCCAAGGAGTAATGAGTTCATTACCCCATAAATAAACTATGTATCTTCAAGGCTGAGAAATTTGAGTTCATTTCGTTTAGAGTTCATTACACCAAAAAATGAATTATCCATTGTTTAAGTTTAACAATCTCAGTTGTTTCGTCCCATAGATATGTGCTTGTGTCCTTATTTAGGCCATTTTATACAAGAAATGAAAAATGAAATTTAAATTTAATATGAATATATATTTATTTTTAAAGTTTTTAAATCATATAAATAAGAAGTGCAACAATTTTCCATTTTATCCATATATATGATTCTATTCATTTATTTAAACCAGTCAAGTACGTAATGCAACAAGTACATATGTTACATATAAATATATTTATCTATTTTTTCATTTATATCATGTGAACATTTGTTTATGAACACAGTTGACTGAGCAAAGCGCAAAGCGACGCCGTCCCGAGATTTGCCCATGATATACAGTTATGGCCACACAATGGAAAAAGTCATTACCGCTGGGTTAATGCACTGAAACATCCCTAATTCCTTCACTTTTGAAAATGTTTAGTTCATTTTTGAAGTAATGAAGTGATAGCAAAGTGGATATCCTTTGGTTGGATGTCGTGTGACTAAGTTATAAGAAAATACGGATACTGGGTGTAATGAGATCATGACATAACCCCACATCTTTGATTATTTGACTTACTTTGGAATTTTCAGCCCTGTAAAATGAAAATTCGTTGCGAAAACTACAAGTGTGTCTTATATACGTATGTACCAATGAAATCAAAATTGCCTGTTTTCTCTTTTTCTAACAGCATCAGATCTTGACGAGTAAATAGATTTCTCGATTTCATTTGCACTCTTACTAGATTGTTGTGTAAATTCCTTCTCAAAATACTTAGGAAATATATAACAGCGTATTCATTCACCAAAAATTTGTGTTATTAGAAAAAGAAAAAATTTGAACAAGAAAATATCAAAATTTTCCTTCAATGGTACATGAGTATCCAAGATATATTTTTGCTTTTCTCGACTAATTTTCATTTTATAGGGCTAAAGCTTTCAAAGTTAGTTAACCAAATACATATCTATATTATAATTATAAGATCAAACGATCATGGTAGAGAGAAATAACCAAAACAAATATGTGCGCTGATTATTTTGGTCAGGGGAATATACCAAGAACGGAGTATGATATATTGCTGTTGTCAGAGATGGTCTAACTTAAAAGGAACATAAATCTTTATATTATATGTATAGAAGACGAGAAAGAAATGGTCTAGTATTGTTGTTAGAGATGGAATAACGTTAATTGGTGTAGTCCTTTATACACACGCCTTCATATGTATATGAAAGACAAGAAAAAAGAGAGAAAAAAAAAGATTTTCATCAAGGACGAAGCCCAGGTCCAATACGTACGCCGGGAAAGTGTCTGATACGGTGATTTTCCATCGAATTCCGGAAGCAGTATTCCAAAAAGTTTTCCGGTCTCCGTTTCCAGAGTATTTCCCGCTAATTCCTGGCTCTGGAAGCCATAAGCGGATACGGCCTCCGTTTACAACAGGATTCCGGACTACTTTTCCGATCGTTTCCTTTTGACGATCGGAAACGAAGAAATACAAATAATTTCCGATCTAGATACGTGGCCAGGATCTGGCCGTTTTCAATCCGGGTATGAAGTCCGGATTGCACCGTCCAACCAACCGGATCCGGCGATTAAGAATTATTCGATACTTCCTCTTTCTAATTGAATAAACGTTGTGAATTTCAACGATAAGTAACTATTTCTTATTGAAAGTAGGAATCTGCAGAATCACTGTTTAGAGTTGGATTGAAACTAACTTTTCAAAAAGCATCACAGAACGCCGACTAAGCAGCATATTTAGACTGAAATCAATAAATTAATGAATTTAACTGGATCTTATCGCCGATTCTATCACATAAAATTTTTACTATACATTGTTAATCTAACTAAGTTTCCTTAATTTGATATACTTAATGTATTAACAATTACTTTTGACATAAACCCCATTAAAATTGGATTAAAACCATGGAATACGAATAGGATGATCACAGTTTAATTGGTCATATTTTCGTATGTGTTTACTGTTAGCTCTAATATGTATAGAATGAAAGGAAGATATAAGGAATGAAAGAGATATAAGAGGAGCGAAAGAGACAAGCAGTGTCACTGATGTTATATGACAGACCGAAGAAAAATATGACCTTCATGGGGATCGAACCCATACCTTCAGCTATCCGGGAAGATGTGTTACCAGTTAGACTACTCTGAAAGAAAAAAAGAGTTTTACAGAACCAATTTAGGGGTTCTGGTATCGGGTAAAACGCAAAACCCCCGAAAAAGGTTCTGACTGAAAAAAGGTTCAGTAAAGAAGTAACGAAACCATATGTGATTTTTCTTAAAAAAAGGTTCTATCCTACGTATAAGGTGTTCCATGATTTAAATGGTTTACCTTTGGGATTTCCCTTATCTCTGTATCCATATTTCGATATTCTTATATCCATAGACTTATCTATACCTCATATCTATACGCTTACAGCTTTACCCTTAAAATATATCCTTATATCTATACCCTTACAACTATACCCTTATTTGTATATTTCCTAAAAAAGTGTAGTTCCGGGAAAACTTTAGAGCCTTTCCGGTTTTGGCACTGTCTGAAAACCTTTCAGAGTTTCCGAATATTGGTGTTCAAAGTCTTCTAAACTGAAACAAATAGTTACAGTACTTTCTCACAAAGCAATATCAGAAACTACAAAAAGGTTTCAAACCTCACCAACCTAGCAATGCAATGAAGGATCTGAAAAATATCGGCAGTCACACAGATGTCGAACTCATGTCGTCTATCATAAAAACATCAAAATGACACATCTTTATTTCTCGAATACTGATATGTAACTTAGCCATTCGCTGAGATCCATTTGAGGAATCTAAAAGGAAGGAAAAATTAATATTAGGTTTTTGATTCTTTAATGTAACTCACCATTTGAATAAAATTCATTCCAAGAACCTAAAAGAGAAAAAAATCGATATTCCTATATAACTTTTTTATTCTTAAATGAAGCTTATTATTTGAATAAAACCTA
>CAJNYU010004572.1:0-24292 GCA_905331475.1 Rotaria socialis | reverse complement strand
CCCTTTCGGTTCAGTATTCTTCAACACAGAACTTTTTATGGTTTTGAATCTGTTCCCGAAACCTGCAAAAGTTCAGTACTGTTGGACAGAACTGTTGATAGTTTCGTATTGTCATGCAGAACTTGAAATGGTTCCGCATGAGCTACGGAACCATAAAAGGGTTCTGCTGAATTCCTTTTTTCTTTCTTCATTCAGAGTACCCTTAATTCGTTTTAGATTGGCATATCAACGAATTACACTGCCTGAAAAGTGCATCACGATACAAGAATAAGTTTTGAGATGCATCTATAACGAAGAAGCCTCAGTTTTAAATAGAAACCTGCGAGAGACGATTTTCAGTTCAATCATATGCGATACAAAACAGTCGTACAGCTATCATAAACGCTTTTCATGGTATTTTCTGTCCATCACAAAACGTTTTTGTTAATGCCGAGCACAAAAATACACTGACCTTATTAAAGCTTCATCTTCATGGAAAATTTTTAAAAATTAATTTTGTTTACGTGATCACGATTTCGAAGCATTTGGCAAACAGTTTTCCGAAATAGTAAGGGCAGCAATAATGTTGTGCTTTCGCACATGTATGTGACTAATTTCAGCCATCTTTTCAACGCAATCATCAAGATAGAAGAAGGAAACTCGAATTTTTATCAACGAATTCGATCTGTACCTTTTACCCATGGGCTGGAATCAAATAGAATTAGATATTCTAAACATTTTTGGGAAGAATTAAATTTTTTTAAGACGATCTTAATCTGAAAAAGGACTATGGGCATTATAGTAGCCGAAAATCTTCATCTAATCAGTCACAAATAGGGCCGAGTATACAAGTCATACTATTTTAGAAATTATATTATGCCTAACGTTCTTTCAAATAGGATGAGTTAACCAATCGTACTCCAAGAATCTAGAATTTCAACTCTGTGTTAAAGGTAACTAACGTTAGATATAATAATAATATAGATAAAAGTTAAGAAACAAGATACATTCGCTGAACTATTATTACTGTAATAGTTTTTATTGAACTCTCTAATTACTAGTAAAGCATTTATATACTAGTATAAATGGATTGAAAACGTGTTGTTGAAATATTATCAACAAGGATTTTAAAAACAGATGAGAATAAAAAAATAAGCAAATATTGTTTTTTTATGCTCATTAATCGTATCTAATTATAAAAGCAGGATGCTACGGCCATGAATGCATACGAATGCCACTTTGACGTAATTTTGAAAAGAGATTGTAGGCATCCTTGAGTGAATCTAATCCTCCTCCTCCCCAATAAGACTCCATTTCCTTCACATTGACATGCATTTCGAAAAACATTTCATCAATCAAAGAAAGCCAAACTTCATTTTTAAGAATTTGTTCTATAAAATCTTTCTCTACATTGGATGCATCGATATCAAGTTTGACAATGACATAATCATTGGGTTTAGCTACTCGTTCAAGTATTTTCCATGGATTAAATTTACCAAATGGTTCAACAGCGACATTGATGAATGTATATATTGGTAGTAAATCAGCAGGTATCTGTTCGAAAAATATTTTTGGATTTCGTGGGCCTTGTTCAAATGCAATGATGCGATCAAATTTTAATGAAATTTTTTTAAAATATTCGTAGAACCACCGGCTACTTATGGCTGCCCCTATTTTTCTCATACCCTCTAATTCATTAAATAACGAACTGCCAATATCGATTAATATCTTTTGACCATCCAGACTACCAAGCCACGGAGGTATAGGCGAGGTTAGAGCTACATTTTCGTAGGGAGCAGATGGTGCCAAAAGTAAAAAGCGTTTTGATTGTAAAGCAAAAGTGATATCATGGAAAACTGAGTTTCCAACAGTTGAGCTAATATTCGGACAAATTGTCAAGGGATCTCGGAGAAATCCAATCAATGGTTCGATGTTTTGCGTGATTACATGCCTAGAGCGATTGTTCACACATTCTAATCGATATACCATTTTAGAAAAGAGTTTATCAACATTCAATATTGAAGTTCCGTTGAAAATCGATCTTTGCAACGTAATAATGCGTTCTAGTGCTTGAATACTGTTTTGCATTTGATCAGGATTCCCTAATGTGAAGCAGACATGATTCTGCAATTCATCGATATTATTATGCCAATACATTTCCCATGAACTCTGTGTATAATGATCAAACTTCCATGTACATACGTCTAATGCAATTCTGGCTACAATTAAACTATTCATCAAAGAAGAAACGGATACACATCTTTAACATACTCGTCATCAGATTTGTAGTTTGATTTTTGGTGTTGTCAGAAATTAAGCATGATGGAGACGATGAGTATTGACTATACTTATAGAACATCGTACTGGTAAAAAAGACTACAATCACAATTTGAAGATAACCACTGAAAGTTTTTATTGCTTTTTTCAACAGTGATTTATTGGATATTACTTGAGAACACTTAGTTCGATTCATAAGAGTGAGTTTCATTTTCACTGAAAGTTCGAATAACGCGTAATAATATCTGGGAATATTCTCTGAAACAGTACACAGTGATGACTGCTTATGAAGTTGTGGATAATAATAGTGCTCAGTGTTTTCAGCTAAATGCGAAGCTTTATCTAAAAGCAAATTGTAACGTAACTTGATGAAGATGCTTTAATGATATTATATTCAATAACCAAATTGCTAGATAAAATAAACTATTTAAAATTTTCATTGATTGTACCGAACAATATGAGTAACGTTTCATTCTTGCCAAGAGCGACATCCAACACAATGGCAGAATAAGAACAATTCAACAAATCATTCACTTTATTGTATACGTTTCAGGCATTTCAATACACATGAATGGTTTTTAACTGGTTTACATTTTAACCTTCGAAATGTATACTACGACATAAATAACGGGTTACGCTTTTTTTGCTGTTGTAATAGTGTAGAAAGGGTTTCGTTCAAAATTCATAGAACAGCTTGTTGCACAGCATATCTGTCCTTGAACAATATCGTACGGGTTTCATTGAACAACTTTTACCGTGGCTATAGGCCCTATCGGATGAGAAAAAGTTGATTTTAAAATCTAATATTTATTTTGTTTTGACAGATCCGGCCCTTTTTTGGACAGTTGAAAATAAAAGAGAAATTTTTATATACTTTATTTATTTCTACGTTTTTGAATACCTCTTCGCCGCGAAAGCATCGGTCGTGTTCATGCATTTTATTGAAAATTAATGTTGTATCTAGGAATTTTACAAAAATAAAACACTATTAAACACAATATATACTAAGAACATGGCATGTTTTACTGTACGTCACAACCTCTTTATGAGTTTGTCGATACATAAATATTGTTGCAAAGCAATATCTATAGTTATAAAACTCATTTGTTGTTACTATTTCATGATAGCTATTCGTCGTCAATGTGAGCACTTGTTTACGATGTAGTACAATGGAAAAATGATGATCATCGACTATGTGTGATGACTGAGTACAGGATTTATGTGAATAGTCGCCATATTTTATTTTAGTTGTCAACACTAAGTGTCTACAGTCACTCTCTACAATACTCGTAATGTAAATTGAAACATCATATAGGATTGTTATGAATGAACATGCGAATGAAGTATTGCTTTTCTTTATAGTACATTAGCATCCAGGCATGCACGATTAATCTACATTCACAGGGCCCGAAATTGCAACTACGTAAAACAAGAGAGGTTCACAAAAAGTACATTGCCAACGATCGAAATAGCAAAACACATGGATGCACTTTTAGTAGCGATTTCATCAGTCTTTTTCCTTCGTACACAAATAGGGGAACACGACGTAAAAGTAGAATGGTTGAATAAAGAAGTGCAAAACAAAAGCAAGGTTACCCATTTCTTTCTTACTTTATAATTCTATTTCATGAAGAGATTTTTTTTATCGCTGTCCGTTTTTCCATTTCACAGCCAGTCAGCAACGACGTGAAGTGTGTTGTAATGTAAAAAATGTCCGCATCCATCGATTTTCCTACAGATAGTTAGCGATTTTAGTTTTCTAGATTTAGCCTTTCTTGTTCAGTAAGAAATGATTATTATTAATTTTATTAGCTTCAGCGAAGAATTCTAAAAAAAACTATTTGCGAATACAAAACAATCTGATTGTTGCATGTCATAACAAATAGTGAATCAAGCGTTCATTTTAGATGCATCTATTTTCAATAAATTCCGAAGCGATATTTTCCTTTGACATCTTCCTGGATAGGAGCTCTAATAAAACGTCCATGATCGCGTTTGACTTTTAAAAAAAGTGTTGTCTCAAGAAAGTGAGGCAATTATTTTTAATTGCATAGATCGACATATCTTTAGATATAATTCCTTTGTTTCCATCAATGAGTGAATTTTGAAAAGTAGAATGAGCAATAAATTCAACCTACAATAAACTAATCAAGCCAAATAAAGAGGTGATGGCTCGTTGATTTCATTGTTACGGGCGTGTATACGAACGAGGGCTATCTATTCAATTATATCCAAACCCCACACCCACACTCCTTATATCATAATTAGTTATCATGTAAAACTGTTACAAGTATTATTTGTAAGTTTGTATTGAGATTAAGACTTTATTTCAAAAAAATAGAACTTAACCCATTCTGTTTTGATTCATTAATCCACATGATTCTCAAACAAAAGACTTCATGGAACCATGATTAATAATTTGTTTGAAAGAAAACCTAAATCGTATACAATTTGAGCAGTTTGTTTCCTTAGTAAGTTGTTTTAATCGATATTCAGCTGTCAAATGAGTTTACTTCAATATATCGTTGTGAGAACCTATACGCATAGCAGCTGTTTTCTGAAGTACAAACAGCTGTACTATGCACAATTTAATCAATTTATTTCGATTATTCAACTATATTCAAGTAGAAATAATGGTAATAGCTTATGATAAAAATCCTTGTTGAAAAAGAAGAGATTCGAATAAAGGATTTCAATTACTCTATATCTATCCATAGGTAATCAAGTGAAGAAATCATTCTAGAGTTTTGATATTGAAAACTCTACTTTCTATTTCATCTGTAATATTTATTTTATCAATTTACACAACAAATATACAAAACAAAAATATAAACATTTTGATTTTTATATCCAATCTATATTTTAAACAAATTTTCACGACAATGAAGATTTGTTTTTCTTCGTTTAACGCGAAAATCTGCAATCAACTTTTTCTAATTGATTGCATATGTAAATGCGACCATGTTTTTCTACTAAAAATAAGGTTTATTTATTTTTAAAAATTTTCATATCGTTTTCTCCATTGTTGTTTGACATGTTCTACACATTCGTTGTACAATAATACTAAAAATAAACAACATGAAAATCCATAATGGTAAGAATAAAATCCAACATTGCATATCTTGTGTATATTGCAGTTTAATACATAATAATATTTCAAATGCACATGATGATAACACACTTAATAAATAATAGATTATTTTTAAACAGTTTTCTTTTGCTCGTAGCCATTTTTTAATTAAAATTAAATATCCAATCAAACATAGAGATATTAAATTAAATATCCACAAAGGCATAAATATTAAAAACCATGACATATGAGCCCATGTTTGGTTTATTTTCAGTGTTATTGATATAAGAAAATTTAATATGCAAATAAATGTTAAAAGTAAACGACAATTTAAACAGCCATCGGGCATCTAGAGACAAAGATTTTCTCTTGTCAAGTTTTCAATAAATTGTACACATGAAAAGAGTTCTTATGATTTTTTTTTTCTGTATGTGTATTTTGTATGTATATCGAGAAAAAAAGAGATGACACAAAAAACGCGAGAGAAAACTTGTTGCGTCGTCTGCAAGACGAAGAGAACTGATTAGAATGGCACATGGGACGAATCCGCAAACCCATTGCTTTTAACAATCGGGAAAAATGTCTGGAGAATAAAGAGCTAGTAAAATTGGGCGAAAGAAAAAAAAGTAACCGATCGGTTAGAGTAGAACAAATGAAACTGATGTATAAAGAAAGAAAAAACACACACGCACAAGCAATGCAAGAGAGCAAGACAATGTGTCACACGCCGTTATGAAGAGTGTATGAATAAAAAAAACCGAAATCTTTAAATAATAAGAGACAAAATCTATGCATTATGTGTTCAATAGAAAAGAACTATTTCATTTTATTTATTTTCTTTTGTTATCGAGTATAGTCGCGCATCATTTGTTGTTGTTGTTGTTGTTGTTGTTGATATTCGGATGTGGGTGGAACTGGTGGTTGTTGCGGTAGATATGGATCGATCGGATATGGCTCTAAAAACAAAAAGAGAAAATTTCGAAATCAAATAACATTAAGAAAAATAAAAAATACTAACGTTTCGAAACGGAAGACCAATCCCCAGTACTACCGATTGCTGTCTGACCACCAGTCGTTGGCATAGGTAAATGACGTTTACGTTCGCTACCGATTGCCGCTGGCACCATTTTTTGGTCACCACTAGTGCTCGTAGATGACGATGATGAAGAAGAACCGCTTGAATGATTACTATTGGCATTTATAACATTCGGATCGACAATCACTTGTGCTTGAGTATGTCCATTTGTTGGATCTAGTAATTATGAGAAAAAATAAAAGATGGAATTAGTGAAATAAAAATGTGATAGAATGATTTATTTATATATTTTTTTTATAAGTAGATTTTTCCTATAAATATTAGTGTTTCTGAATATGTCGAGATAAATTTTCGCCGATGCTATTTTACTAGTTAACTGAATGATTGAGCTAAGCATAACAAAATAAGAAACTTGAAAGTAAGAAGGGAAATTTTCTTGAAAAATTTCTATAATATTTTCTATTAGTATGAGGAAGCTTTTTATTTCAAGTGAAAATTATTTACATTTGATACCTGCAGTTAATGGTATATCATCACTGTTTGAAGTAGTCGGCTGTTGTATATTAATCGTCTCATAAACATTTTTATTTACATTAGACGACACTGGAATAGTATTAGGTGTTGGTGGTTGTGCTTGTTGTGTTCGTGATAGAAAATTGGTATAGTAATAAGCAGCAACCAGTGCTGCTGCTTGATTTGGATCTTGTGGTAACTGTCCTTTAGATGCTAATGTATTAGCGATTTGTAATGTTGTAGGCAATTGTGGCGGTGGTGGTATAAGATGTTGTTGGCTAGCATGTAGACGCCAAAAATGTAAAACTTGATTTTGTACATGTTGCTGCATTGCTTCCATATCTGCTTGTTGAAGTGGACGTACAGGTGGTAGTACTTGTGGCGGTACTATTGGCTGTGGTGGAGGTGGCGGCGGTGGTTGTGGTGTTGCATGTACTGAAGAATTATTATTATTTGTATATAACTGTTGTTGCTGTTGTTTTTGTTCCATCATACGGGCTATATTCATGATATTAGCTGATAATGGTCCATTGGACATAGGGGCTTGTGGCAGCTGTTGTGGTGGTGGCGGCGGCATGAAGGGTGATGGCAAACGATTACAATGTTGAAATTCTGGTGCAGTTGGATTGAGATTCGATCTACTTCGTGACATATTTGCATAGGCTGGATTGTTAAGCATGGATGATTGTTGTTGTTGCTGTTGTTGATACATCGGCGTACTATTAGCTGATAATGTTCGATTAAATTTAGTTCTCATTTGAAGAGGATTTTCACTAAATGTAGCATCAGCTGTGGCTGACATTTGTGTACGATGTGATCCAATTGGTCCGAATGGTTGCTGTTGTTGCTGCTGCTGCTGCTGTTGATCTAGTGACCTATATAATTGTTGCGGTTGAATAAATTGATTTGTTTGTTGTTGTATTGATGATGGTGACGATGAAGTGGACGATGCTGTTGATGAACCTGTTTGACCATTTTGATCAAGAAGTATTTTATTCATCGATGGTGAAATCGATTGTTGATGTCTATTAGCACCTGGTGCGCGCATCAGTTGTGATGTTGGCGAAATTGAATCGAATTTTTTTGTACGAATCATTTGCTGCTGCTGCTGCTGCTGCTGCTGCTGTTGTTGTTGTTGTTGTTGTTGTTGTTGTTGTTGTTGTTGTTGATGATGATGATGATGTATAGGTGTTGTACCAGCACTTAATGGTCCACGGTAACCAGGAGCAATTTTTGGATCTGGCGGTGGCGATAATGATTCATCCATTGTAATAACAATTGATTCATGATGAGATGATTTCATTGGAACATTCATTTTGGCAACATTAGCAAAATTCATTTTTGTTGCTGAACTAGAATTCGTTTCATCCATTGATGATGTTACGGATTCCTTATTTTTTGTTAATACATCAACAATTGATGTAGTAATAATATTAGATGCAAAAGGATTATATTCCCCGGATGTTGTCACATTAGTTGGCGTAGGTGTGGTCGATGACGTTACAAGTAAGGTCGATGATGATACTGATAGTGAAGTAGAGTCTGACGATGATGTAGACGAGATATTTGATACTGTGGAAGATGTTACAAGGTGTTGCGATGGCACTCGATGGCCCGGCTGGGATGGAACAAAAGAATTAGGCGATGGGTGAACAGTTGTTGTTATTGTTTCGGATGGTGTTGATTGTTCTCCTTTTTGATAATAATTTGTTGAATAATGCTTACTGGAAGACGCTATTTGTTTATTGGATGGATGTACATATTGATTATGATTATTTAATGAATTCGTATTTGAATATGAATAATGATACGTTGATGAGGTGTTGGGTGGATTTATTGAGTAGTAATTTGGAGTTGACGGTTTCGTATGACTTGAGGAAGGTTTTAATGATGATTGTTGATGATTCCATACTGTTGTTAAATTTGATGCGTTTGGAGCCGTAGAATTTATAATCGCCGATGATGATATACCACGATTTGTTCGATTCGAGTTTACCCATGTTGCGCCAGTAGTTGTTAATGGTTGAGAACTTTTATTCGTTGATGATGATGTCGAACGACTGAGCATATTCGAAGAATTTATTGTAGCACTTCTTTTCGTTGATGCAGTTGACGAACGAGTATTATTTAATGTTGATTTAGTGGATGAATTTGATGCCTGAGGCTCTGATGTCGAAGATTCTAGAAATAGAAATTCGTTAATGTTTAGGCTTTGAGAACTAGTCGATTGCAAATAAGAATTGGATATTCGGAAAACAAGAAGAAGTTGGAACCGAGAGAACTTATATCTAAGTATAAGAAAAGCGAAAAGAAAACTCGGTCGTTTTTAACTGCTAAATATTGATTGTTTTTGATGGAAAAGTCATATCATTTATTGGATTAGCTTAAAAAACTGAGTCAAACAGAATTGCGTTTCATTGGACATGATGTAGTACTATAATCGGAAACTTTCTGATGTCAATTTGTGACATCAAAAGTACACTACTCGCTGAGAAAAAAAAACCATCAGTGTTTGTTTCCTAGTTATGAAATCAAATTCTACCAAATAAAGTTTGAAAAGCTTGAATATTTTTCCTCTGTTTTGCTGACTCGAATGAAATCAGAAATGTGCAACAATTTCTGGTGATAAGCTCATGAGAAAATAAAATTATTTAATTTACCAGTATTTTGTAGTCGTGTTCCATAACTTGTATTATTGATTCTTTGTAATTTATTGATCTCATCATTATTATGATCATTATTGGATGAAATTGTAGTTGATCTTGATTTTGTTTTACTCTCATTACCGGATGGTAATAGACTCATCAATTCAGATTCGGAATTTTTCAATAATGCCATTATTAATTGATACGCATGTTTTATTGAATCACCATTACCTCTATCAAATTGAAATTTTCTTTTATTAAGAAACTACTTATTTCACAAAAACATAGAACACCTACTTGATTAAAATTGTTTTATCACCGATTGCTTTTTTATTTTCTACATCAATAGATGCACCAGTTACTTCACGTAAAACATTTAAATTTGAACCACTTCGTCCAATAATACGTGAATATTGTTCATGTGGTATAGTAATTTTTTTCTGTTTACCTATGACTTCTTGCCATCCATCATCTGTATTCGTTATGGATGGTACACTCGGCGCAGAAGTTGTTTCTTGTTGTTTACTCTTTGATGCGAGATTCTCTTGGTGACGTTCGATTTTACGTGTCATTGTGTTCGTTTTCTTTTTATTAACCGGTTGTTTAGGTAGAGTGACTGGCGGTAGTGGTCGTTCAGGTGAAGGAGATTTCTTTGCTATTTGTTCATGATCTGTTTTTACCATTTTAAGTCGAAGATCATCATCAACTACAAGAGTTGCTGCTGTTGTTGTTGATAATGACGAAAGATTTTCTTGTTGAATTGGCTCTTCATTTTCATTGTGTTCTTCTTCTTCTTCATCATCGTCATGCCCTTCTTCTTGCTGTAGTTGTTGTTCATCGGTTTTTATAGTCATTGCAGATTCAGTTGTAGTGGACTTTTGTTTACCTTTCTTTTTTGCTTTACGTTTTTCACGTTTCTTTGCCGCAGCGACTTTTCGGGTTTCTTCGCGAGATTTTTCTAAATCAATTTCTTTCAATAAACTATTAGCAGCTTTATTGGCTTCGGCTGCTTGTCGTTCTTTAGCAGATATGATTTGATCCATACATGTTTGACATCTTTTTAACAGATCCTGAACAATAAAAACTAATTTATAAAAGAAAATAGGTGCGTTTAGTTTGATTTTTTTACTTTATCAGTTATTGTATTGATTAGACGACGACAATCGGCATCTGATGGAAATTGCCGCACTTGACGTACTAAATATTTAACTACTTTGCAATGTCCTTTACGAAAAGCAGCCATTAGACAAGAAGTTTTTCGTGAGTCACTCAAGTCCGGATCGGCAAAGCGTGTAACAAGTAATTGAACAACTTCTAAATGACCATTATTACAAGCAAGCCACAAAGGTGTAGCACCTTTTTTATTTCGAACATCAATTGTTGCACCATAAAGAAGAAGTAATTCAACAAATTTATGATGGCCTTTATCAGCAGCAATTGTTAAAGCTAAAAATAGAATAAAAATTACAAATTCTTCTGTGTCATCGGCGATTCCTTTATTTTGATTTAATATAAATGATCACTGATAATTATATTGATCTCACGTTATGTGCTAACATAGAATCTTTTCATTTGAAAGCAATTCGGGTGTTCTACAATCACCGTCTTACAGGATTCTGATGAAAGCATTATTTAAAAATGCTCTCAATAAATAATATCCGCTTATAATGACTTGTCAGCTACATATGGAAATTTTTTCGAGCCAAGATGTTAAACACAACACTATTACTACTTTGTATTTCTTTTTGTTTTAACAATCCCGACTATTGTACTGTCATTTCCCTCGTGTCCCCATGCTTGTTTATCATAATTTTATTATTTTACTCGTTCTACATACGAATGACAAAACATATGTTGCGTATATTAAACGACTCCCTTTTTTTAATTGCGCAGGAGACCTGCAGCAAGCAAATACTCACATCGAAACAATTTACTACATTGATTTCTATGCGAAGAAATAACTTTTATATGTTAACACGAAATTCATCAAATAATACACGATTTCTTTATATAATCATATCTAACGTACCAGTATCTTTTGATGTTGGTACAGGCGGTGCATTGACATCGGCGCCTCTTTCTAATAGAACTCGACCAACATCAACATAACCACCCGATGCTATATAGATAAATAATAAAAATGCAATTATAGTTTTTTTGTTTTGAATACAAAAACAGTGGGTTTTGTTTTCTATTACCAGATTCCATTAAAGGTGTTAAACCTGTTTTTGCTCTATGTTCAATATTTGCTTTCCGGTCAACTAATAATGATACAACTTCTGCTCTTCCTTGAAAACATGCTAATGTTAACGCAGTATTGCGATTTGTTTCAATCTGAGCATTTATATCAGAACCCATATCTAATAGAAGTTTAACAGCAGCTACGTGTCCATTCATGGAAGCAAGCATTAATGGCTAAATATAAAAATTTGTGTTTTTCTTCTCGTATAAATAAATCAAATCATACTTACAGTTATTCCTAATTTACTACCAGTTCTAAACAAAACACGAAGAAAAGCATAACGATTTAGAAAAAGACCAAGAAAAATGATGAGTAAAACTGACCGTGAATTAATCTCTGCACCATAGTTTAATAATAATCTTATTATATTGACATATCCACCCGAAGCAGCAAGGCTCAAAGCTATAAAAATTGAATGATGAAAAATGTTCATATCAACCGAAATCTTACCAGTATAATCTGAAACATTTCTATGTTCACGATTGGCTCCTTTCTTCAATAGAACTTCAACAACTTCTTGTCGTCCACCACTACATGCTAATGACAAGGCAGTATCTTTTGTTCTCTCTGATTGAGCTTCAATATTGCCACCATTTTCAAGCAGTCTTCCTACAATATTAGCATGACCAGCAGTAGCTATAAAGCGAAACAAAAAGAAATATGAATGTTTTCTAATAAATACAACGGAACTAAAAAATCAATACCAGCAAGTATCAAAGGTGTAAAACCTTTTTTATCACGATGTTCAATATTTGCACCACGCTGTAGAAGTAATGTAACAAGTTCTTCATGACCACCGGCACAAGATAATGTTAATGCAGTATCATGATTAGATTCTGTTTCACAATCAACATCGATTCGATTTTGAAAATGTAAATGAGACAATGCAGTATTTGGTGTTGAATTTAGAATATTAGCTGCTTGTGATGGACATTCAGCACAACAGATAGAATGTTGAGAATTTGTAGCATTCAATAATGCTGGAGGATGATCATTGACTGGTAATGGATGTTGATGATTATTGTCGTCTTTGTTGGTATTTCGAGTAGTCGATGAAACTGTAAATGACTGTTGCTGTTGAGATAATATTTGACTTGTAGATGGCACTGTTTGTACTGTTGAATCTGGTTGAGAATGAATAATTGGTTCAGTGTGTGTTAGAGCTTTTAAAAAGAAATGATTTACTAGTTTATTTTTGTATTTTTATTCCTAACTGAACAATAAGATCTATAGCTATTGTTTTTGGAACCTCGGAGTCTGAATACGAAAAGAAGTTCAACAAGGCAAATGAAGACTTTTTTCTATGTTTCGAAAGTATTTTTTGTTTTCTTTTAGAACTTACTCATTTAGAAAAATATTTGATCCCAAAACAACTACAGTTTCATGTAAAAAGACTTCTTCGATAATTGCTATATAGATTTAGAATATCTACTCAGCGTGCATAATAAATGTAACTGCTTTATCACTTGTCAAGATATAGTCAAAGAATCTTGCTTCAAAATTGGCAGTCTTCTCTAATTTGATTACTAATAGATTATTGTAAAGGTTTCTCCGAAAATCATGTATTGTAAATAGGAGTTTACAAGTAGCTTCGAACTTTGGGATCGGATATCAGGCATTCATTATTCAATTCCGTTGAAATCAAAAGTACGATCGGAGTCTTGAAATGTCCGGATCCGATAGACTTCAAATCGAATAAAAGATATTCATTGAAGTGAATCAAGTTTTTTTCTTCTAGGTACATTAATCCCTTTTTTTATTGTCAAGGTTAGTTGTCTTACTTTTTTGATGATTTTCATTATTAGATTTGTTTCCAACTGTTAATGATTCAATAGTTGCCTGTTGTAAATTCGCTGGCATAAACGGTGGTAATGTTCTTAATTGTTCATTGAATGATTCATTGGCAACTTTTTTTATTTCTTGCATTAAATTTGGATTATTTACTAATGTTTGTATCCGTTCAAGTTCTGATGGATTACTTGCTAATTCACGTAGATGCTCAAGCGCCTTTTGTGTATCTGTATTTATTCGCATGGGAATTTTCGTTGGACTCGATGTTGTTAAACATTCAGTTGACGATGGTGATGACGGTGAAAGTAGTTTAAGATTTTTCAAATGTAAATTCATCTGATCTATATGTGTTTGATTTTCATGTAGATTTTGTTCTAATCGACGATCAAATTTTGAGACCTGTCTATTAAAAGATTTCTTTATTTTTGGATGATGTTGATTATGATGAAACGGTGGCATAGTGGATTTATTTGATATGCGAAGATTATTGGATGACGATTGATTTGTTTCATTAGTTGATGTGGAAAAGAAATTTATCGTTTGTGTTGGAACAGGTAATGTTAGATTCATTGCCGACAGTGATGTTTGATCATCTTGTTTAGCTGTCGACGATGAAGACGATGTTTCAGATGATGTACTTGATGTAGATGATGATGACGTTGTTCGTTTCTTTTTGCCACTGACTGCTGACGGAGATGGAAGAGAATTTGAATTTACATAGTCATTTACTTGTTGACGATAATCTTGATTGATTTTTAAATGTTGTTGAGCTTTATCATGTAGCTCTTTTTCAACATGTTGAAGTTGTTCTTAAATAAATACGAAAAAGAAATGTTTTCAAGTGTAAAATGAAGAGTGCCCTAATATATTATGAAGTAAAATCTAAAAGAACGGTTACATTCCTACCGAACAGATTCGTAACGTTTGAGAGATGCGTAAAGAGTACAAATCACCTTATGAGAGATGATCTCGTCTACGGCTAAGACTATCAAATTAATATTTGACCGAATCCAAAAATCCTGTATCAGACAGGTCCTCCGTGAACGACATCGCTGACCATATATTGTGTATACAAAACGTATGTCACTCTGTCGTACGAATAACTTCCTTATTATGTTTCTCAAGGAATAATTAAAAGACCAGCGAAAATGTCTTAAAATAGATAGAATAGAATAATCTCTCTATGATTGATAACAGTAGCTACATCCTATTTCACATTTTAGTTCCACAGGCATTGCGCTAACAGCTTGTTAAAAATCTTAAATAAATAAACTATTCAATAAAGTTGCCGATATAAAGAATACCTTATCCCACAAAGAGGAAACTTCTTTCTCGTACTGAGATAAACCTCGTAACTATGAGTAACAATGTTGAAGACCATCTTTGAATGTGAATACCATTACTCTTACTGAAATATTAACTTTACTATAAAAAAAACTATTTGATGACCAAAATTCGATTATGTTGAAAGCGTATTCTTGATTAAATATGCTTTCCTCTATACAAATATTTGAAAGAAATCATTGAGAAGTTCAGGCTTATCATTAGCACACGGAAAAATAAAATCATTTTTATTCTTACCAAGTATTTGAAGTTTTTTTGCTTGTTGAACATTGTTAATATCTGAATTTTGATTTGATACTAGTGACTGTTGCATAGTTTCAACATTTGAAACAGGTGATGATGATGATGGATCATTATTTGACAATGAATTATCTACAAAGAAAAAATATAAGTTCTTTTCTTTTTTTTTGTTAATGAAAGAAAAGCTAACCTTTTGCATCATTATCCGAATTTAATTTTACTGTTTCATTTACACCCGTTTGAAGAACATCAAGAATATTTCTTGGGACTATCTTCTGAAGACTTTGTAATAATTGAATAGGTGAATTGGTTGTCGGAGAAGATTTTTTACTGTCTCCTATTTAGTAAATTCTAATTATTTAAAAGAGAAATAAAAGAAAGTTTATAACGCAACCTGATAATGGTAATAGAAATGAAGTTGGCATCGTCACTGTTAAACTTTGTTCTTTTTCTTCATCATTTTCATTCTTAACATCATTATTTAATGTTTCAATAGAACTGGTCGGTGCTACAATTGGTGTTCGTTGTGCTACACTTTTGGGATATTCAAGTAGTAATTTTACTATTTCTGTGTGGCCACCTTTAGCTGCTTCAATCAAACAATTCGAACGATCCTACGAATAAAAGGAACAACGTATTTATATAAAGACTTAGTTGTTTTTAACGATAAGTATTTACTTTTAGAAGATGATTTGGATCTGAACCATGTTTGAGTAGTAATGAAGCTACATCAAGATGACCACCGGCACATGCTAATGAAAGAACAGTTGAATCATTACTATTTGTTGCTCGATTAACATCCGCTCCTTTGAAAAAAACGCAAACTTGATATGATTTAGATTTTAGGTTGTTGTTGATTTTAAACCTTTTGATATTAAATATCGTACTGTACATATATGTCCAGCTCTAGCTGCTTTCATCAATGGCGTTCGTCCTTCATTTTCAGCTTGATCGATATGTGCACCGGAATTAAGTAAAATTTCTGCTACTTCAGTATGACCACTTTCGCAAGCATAAGCCAAAGCTAGAGATGTTCATTTTTCGAATTCATATTTTGATAGTGAAAGGAAAAGAAAAAAAGAAGTCTACCTGTTTCTCCAGCTGGTGTTGTTTGATTAACATCAGCACCATTTTGTATTAAATATTGAACTAATTCTAGATGACCTTCTTGTGATGCTTCCATAAGAGGGGTTGATTGACCCAGATTAACATTGCCACCATTGGATAGCAGGATTTTTGCTACATCCAAAAATCCACCCGCACATGCTAATGTTACTAAAATAATAAATTTAATTAGGAAAAAACGTTTCACAAGAAAATATTCAATTTATACATACATGCTGTTTCTTGTGTATCTTCAGTTGTTCGATTGACATCAGCACCTAAGACATTTACAAAAAGAAAAACAAAGAGAATATATATATATATATATATATTATTGAATGATCATTTATAATAAAAGAAAGTTCTCAATATAATTCCTATGACCGTAAAAGTGAAAAAAAAAATATATATATCTGACCTAGTACAATTGACTTTTAAGAATAATCAATCATCAATGAAACTTAGCTTACCTGATGCATTTTCGCTGCGTATTCCATATTTTTTTCTTAATCTAGCTAACGGAGGAGCTCCTATTGTACATATCAATTATATCTACAGAAGGTCTCAACGCTCCGTTTATTAACGTCGATAAGATTAGAAACATTGATATTAATTATTTTTCAAAGTTATAAATTGATCGTATGAACACTCTAGTAAATCAGTGCATCACTACCCATCATCCTTGACATCGTCAGTGTACACTTTTATCTATATAATAATCAAAAATTACACTATTTAAAACATTCGCAAATGTATTCCAAATATTCAAATATCATAGAAGGTTGTAGAATGTTCTAGAACAGGTCTTCATAGTTTATAACATATTTTTCAGTTGTTACAAAACTCTAAGATAATAATCCTTTATCTTCAATTACTATAGAAACGCACCAAATGACGGCTAACTTTCATGCTCATTACTACTAATGAGAAACGTGAATTGCACACTCGTTATACTTTTCTTCGAAGAAAACATAACGTGAAGATTACAAAATAACACGAGCTTTTATTTTACCTTGCGAAACAAGTAAATTTACAAGATCATCGTGCCCTTCTCTACTGGCTAGAAATAAAAAGAAAAGAAACTAGTTAAAAATAGTAGAATTATTTCGAATTCAAAAACTTAACAAACCTTCCATTAATGGTGTATATCCTTCGTCGTTAACTTCTTCTAAATTAGCACCTCGTTCAATAAGTAATGACGCCAGTTCAATATGACCACCACAAGCACTTAACGTTAGTGGACTTTCATAACTATCTGGTGGCATATTTACATCGGCGCCATGATCAAGTAATAATTTTGCTACTTGTACATGACCATCCATACATGCTTCCATTAAAGCTGCGAAAATAAACATGCAACAAAAAATTACTAAATCAGCTCAATATTGAAATTCTTGTCCTTCTCAATTTTTTTATGAAATCTAAGTAGTTTCTGAATGAAATTCTTAATCTTATATATCTATTTACCTGTATGCATTTCATCTGTTTTATGTTGTTTACTATCATTTCCACTTTCTACGAAGGAAGAAAAATAGTTCAAATGAATCTTTAGATCATTTTTATAAACGCATACTATCTTTCGAATCATTTGAAAGTGTATTAACACCAGCACCATGATCAAGTAGTGCTCGAGCAACTTCTACATGACCACCACTAGCTGCTTCCATCTATAAAAAAAAGACAAAAACAATTACAGCATTCGTTTTGTTTTTGCGTCGACTAAATTCTTATTTACAAGAGGTGTATGGCCATTTTCATTTGTTTCCTCTACTTTAGCACCATGTTCAAGTAGAAGTCGAACAATATCTGCATAACCCTGAAAAGATAATAGATTTCAAATTTTTGGTTTTGTTCTGTTTTTCGTTCTACTTACTCCTCCTGCTGAATAATGTAGAGCAGTATTTCCGGATGTGGACTGTATATTTACATTCGCGTTGTGTTTTAATAAAAGTTCAACAATATCATAATGACCAGCATTGCAAGCTATATTTTAAAAATAAAAATCTTTTATAATTATAATCATATTTACGAATAAGACTATTTCTAACCTTCCATTAATGGCGTACAATCTTGTTTACTACCGCGATCATTAATATCAATATCAGGTAGAGTCGTAAGTAATAAACGTACAAGATCTGTATATCCATTTGAACAAGCAAGAGCTAAAACGCTATCACCATCTTCATTAACATCATTTAAATGTTCTTTTCCACTTGTTGATTGAAGAAGTTTTTCAACAGTACGAATATCATTATTCATACAGGCACGAACAAATGATCCTGATCTAAAAATAATTTCACATAAACTATTATTATTATTTCTGTCGTTTTATGAACATCATTTATATACGTGTCTTTATTTGATGATTTGCATTTTTTTTCTTGATGTCCACTGATATTTGATGGTGATATTGCATTAGCAATTTCATGTAAACCATTTAGATTACTTGTTACACTACTTGTTAATAAACGTACGACTTGTTGATCACGCCAAAAATCTTCAGGAATAGGAGAATTTGTAATACCAGTGGCTTCAAGTATGGCAGCTAATTTTGCTTGAGTATCTGGATCAATTAAGCCAAGATCCATATCATCATTATTATTAGTATTATTTAATAATGCATTATTTGAATTGGAAGGAAATGGTTCATCGTCATCATCGTCATCGTCATCATCACTTGTTTCGACCTAAAAATAGATATATGTTGTTGTTGATTTGAACTTATTTATATTATTCTTACAACTTCATTATCGTCATCATCGTCTGTGAGCATTTCGTGATTGTGATTTTGAAAACGTTTAAGACCAACAGATAATATTGAAACGTCAGTTAAATCTAGTGATGTATCGTGATCAGTATTACGTATTAATGATGTTCGTAATGATTGATCAGGTATTGATGTAGTTGTTGTTCGTGAATAATTGCCTTTCATATGGCAAGAGCCATTGTTCATGCTAGAGTATTTAAGAAAACAAGAATAGAGCTTTGATTGAACCGATATTTATACATATAAACAAAAAATCTCTAAAGAAGAAAATAATAAATAACAACTCAAATAGTAGTCAATAGAGGAAGGTCAGATGTTTGTTCAGTCACTCTGACGCTGATCGTATGGCCGGCCCCATAACGAGAGAGACAGAGACAGAGACATAGGAATGGTATAAGAGATAGAACGGGACGAAGACAGAGAAAGATGAGATACATACACAAACAGAAGGAACGAAACGAAGGAGGGCAGGCAGAGTAGGGCACCACCACCAATACACTATGACTGTGTGATATAACGTGGATTGAGATATGCATTTTTTTCAACCATTGACATATTCTTTAGTCATTATGGTCGACCATACAAGATTACCTGTAGGTAAACTATAACAATATAACTCAACGAAATGATTTTACCAAGATTTTGTTTCATTTCATTTAAATAATAAGAATTCAGATAGATGCCACTAGTAATCAGTTAACCGAAGGCGTAGGTTTTGAAAGGACGACTATAGTTATTAGTAAAATGATGTCATTCATATAATTTAATAGGTTGCTTTTTTTAAATTTTATTTATTTTCTTTTAGTCGAAAAAAGCAAATTCTACGCAACATGTAATTTGTGGTGAGAAAATGGGGCGAGAAGGCCTCCCTCCTACTTCTGGTATTTAAACGCAGGAAGCGGCAAGTATTGTCAGCACATCACATCTCGTCTGATGCAATGCACAGTATGAAATCAATAAAAAAAATAATTTCGAAAAGCTTTATCAACAAGAAGAAGAAGAAGAAGAAGAAGAAGAAGAAAACTGTAATAGAACAGAATTATATGAATTCAAGTTTGACAAGTCAGATTCGTCTCTTTGTATATTGGAAATATATAAATTAGGCATCCACATCCATTTACTGTAATATCTAAAAATATAGCAATCCATATCTAAATTATATCAATATTGCCTAACTTAATACAGTAGTATCTATTCTGGTGAAAGGATACCATTAAAAAAATTGTTTAATCTAATTTTGTAATTCAACATCTTTTAAATCAATTAAATATCTGAATTAAAAAAGGTTCTGTCTTTTAATTCAATTNCAGCATCCCATTGGAAGCTAAAAATATTCCATTGGGACTAAAAAGAAAACGAGGGCGTGTTGCTAAAGCTAAAAAAAGCATTAATTGTGCAATAGTTTTCTCTTTTTGCTGTGTTTTTTTTGTTATAATTGATAATTGTATCTTTATTTTTTTTCTATTAAATTAATTATTAATTTGATATAACTTTGTGTTGTTAGATAGTGTTACTTAATAAATTAGATATAAATTCATCGTATATTAGATATAAATTTATTTTAAAATTAGATATGGATTGGTATATTTTTAGGTATGAGTTTATATTTATCCCCATACATTATTGTATTAAAGTTTTAAAATATTAATAATACTCTTGATTCATCAAAAAAAGATAGTTAAACAAAAGTCTCTGTTTATAATGTAAAATATTTTATCTGTTTGTTGATTATGCAAACATTTCTTGGAAGTTCAACTGTAAAGTGATTATGGCAGTGTCACATCCATACTAGATAATTTTGTTTTATTTCTAACATAGCCTCATGAGAATTTTTATGATTGCATTTTTTTTATTTCATTATTCAAATGAAGTCATCAGTCTTCCGATAGTGCACATGATCACAATTTAATGAATGACTAGATAAAAAAATGTTCTCAAGTCCCTGTGCAATACCAAAAGAATGGCGCCAATTGAAATTAAAAAAAGCAAGGATAAATATAATATCACTAAGAAGATTTTATTCTTTTATTGAACTAGTTGTTATATTTAGATTTAAAAAAAAATGCATTTTCATAACTCGAAAAGATATTTTAAAAAAACTTTTTCTACCTTAGGTGTAAATACTATTGTCATAATTAAATTTCTTTTCTGATCTGGAACTTTATACAGCTGTTTTGATTCCGCTGCATCAAGCATTAGATTTATCAGATTGCTAATAATGCGAAGAATATAGGACATCATTTGGAAAAGAAAAATGAGTAGCGAATCCCTTTGGACACTCGACTAGTTTTTGTTTAACCTGCTAAGAGGAAATAATTTCTCTGCAACACATCATCAAGCATTTGACGACTGATTATACAAGATTAAAGACATTTCTAGGAAAAGGTTGATGATAATCGAGTCGAATAGGGACTCTCATTGGTTACATAACTAATTTAAGATATGAACGGTTCATGATGTGTACCACCCAACGTGTTCAAATGAAAAAATATTCATTATCAATGCATTGTGTCCCAACGTCTGGCTTACATCAGCAGTTGTTTTGATGTCTTAGTTGAATACAACTAGATGGCTAACACAAGAAAAACACAAAGTTATAGATATGCAAAAGTAACTTTATCATAATTAAAATCTTTTGTCTATTACTCTAATAGGTAATATTATGAGGGTTGGGGAAAGTCTTCTTTTGCAATACGTCTTTCGAATAAATGTATGACTGTATAAGTTTTTGTTTTGTAGACTATTTTGTCCTATAAAACTTTCAGACAAAAAAATGTTTATATTGTGTTGAAGTGTCTTCACATGTAGGGGTGTCACCAGAAAAAAATTGTAGGGGGGGAGGGCTAAGTCGTTAGTCAAAACTATCGTAGGAGGGCTAAACTCAGTTTTTCACAGGATTATATTTTTTCTAGCGGGACAGAGCCCCCCCCCCCTTCCCTGGTTACGCTCCTATTCACATGATAGATTATAGTTAATATGATGAAGGTTTTTAATGTACCGAATAAGACTTTGTTTAGACAGCTACTAAAAATCATGAAATACTCAAACATTGAATGTCGAAGAATTATTATTTGTTTTACATAGACTGAGCACAATGATATTTTGACTGATCTATGAATGATTTTGATGCGGTACAGAATTGTTTCTATTTTAATTTTGTATTGAACTTCGAGACTGCAGAACTAACTGCGTTACTTTTATTGCTAAAAATCTATGGCTCTGTATAGTTTTACATGAAAGGATACCAGTTTTTAAAATATTTTCAATGCATATGACGTTGTGAAAATTAATTTATTATTATTGAATATTTATATGTCGAATTGTTACTGGTGAAACTGAATTCAAATGTAATATGGAAGTTAAAAATAACACATATTGGCATACTTTAATGTTAATATTATTCTTAATCCTTCATTAGAAAATGAAAAAGTTTGTTTTCGTATAATCTTTAAGATTTTTCTATTTATTTAAACGATTTCTTTTTTTTTCATGCATGCTTGTCAAAGATGGTTGATCACAGCAAAAAGATAAAAGCTTGCCGATTATAAGACAGATTGGCATTAATACCAAGATTTTCGTTTTATCCCGCCGATTGTATCATCATCGTTCGTTTACCTGTTGTGTCGATATTGATGGCACGCTTGGATGATTCTCCTTCCTCCTCTTTCTATTCTCGTTCCATTATTCTAATATATATATATATATATCCTGTCTCTCTCCTATATATACGTGTGTTATGTATGAAGTTGTTACACTCTGGATATGTGAAGAAGCGAATACGCATTATTGCCGAGAGTAGCGGTAAACTACCCCATCTCAATCAAGTTTATCATTAACATATCTACTCAAATACGGTCCCATATTTATCGTTACACCTCTCAAATGAGATTAAAACAAACTGGAAGATAAATCGGAGAAGAAAAAAAATTATGAATGAAAACTTGATTGCCAAGCGAAGTTTACTATTTTTCTTGACGTAGAGGAATGTCATCATGCAATATTCAGAGATAAAACTTTTGTTGTACTATTGACTCATCGTGATAAAACATCATTAAAAATTAAAAATAGCATCATCACAAAGTACATGTTCCCGTCGGTTTCTCGTAGGATTTCAACAAAATCTTATAGGATTATATCGGATTCCGGGTAACGGACCTAAAGTCGGATCCTCGGTGTCGGATTCCCATGAGATCCTACAGACGGACTTCCTATAGGAACCCAGATCGGGAAATCATTGTATTCTACAGTCGAAACCCGACAATAAACCGACCATTTCCAACACTCGGATTCTATAGACTTACTACAGGAATCCATCGGTTCCTACGGGGTTCTGCAGGGTCTGACGAAAACCAACAATATGAATCCGAATAAATTTCATTCACTCAATTTTCATAGGATCCAGCAAGTTCCTATAGGAAAATATTAAACCCGATGAAATTTCAACGAGAAGTTTGTCTTCGACGAAATTTACACCAGTATCAAGACCCACCAGCTACCACATCTCCGAAAAAAACCATATCAAAGCTGCTAAACGCTTCCATATTGCTCTTTTATCATCTGTCTTTATCAAAATCTATCCTATCTACATGACTCAGCTAAGTCGCATACACCCAATCATTATTTAACAATCCAAAACAACACGCCACACATTACAGAGCGTTCAAGAGTCTCTACAGATTACCGTCACTCAACAACTCCTAACCCTAAACCCATCGGCTCCATCTGCGTATTACTTCCAAGACCAGTTTCGCAACCGGGATCCCACTCCTACTCAATTTCACACATCCACACACACACTTTCAGCTTAATAAGGTAGCATTCAATTCCATAACAAATATTCAAAAACATACCACCCTCGCCACCCTCGCCACCCACAACATCACTTACATCATACCAAAAATGATCGCAAACCCAACATCCAATTCCATAAACAATCATTTTCATAACATCTATATCGTTCATTGTCTTATGCCTCAATCACTTCACCGTATCAACATTACTGTTAGATAATGCATTTCCTTATATTTCTTTCTACCGATATGTAAATAAAGTTCGAATCCACAAAAAATTGACCTATCTTTATATTTTATCAAGAAACAAACTGAAACAGATTTTACATAAGCAGCATACGTCTTTACAAATGGAAAAAAACAAGAGGAGAAGCGCAACATGACAAAATATTTTCTAACAGATGTCCTTCCCAATAAACACCATTTCATACTCGTCTACATCACATCTTATCAAAGCGCCATTACATCAATCGCACCTTCTCGAATTTTTCTTG